>JAQZBX010020583.1:0-32897 GCA_029593785.1 Cabassous unicinctus
TTTTTTTTTTTTTTAAAGGTGCTTAGATTACCTAATTATTACTCAGAAATTACAAGGATTCCCATGTTCCCCATCTCCCACACCTCCCACAACATCCCACACCAACATCCTTCATCAGTGTGGGACATCACCCACAATAGATATGCACATGAAAATGGGTCTATTCTTGATATCTCCCATTCTACTCCTATTTTCTCTTACACTCACTCATCAGACTTTTGCCTCCACACTACACAGAAGAGGAGTGATAGAACCTGCCAATGTCCCCATTGACCTCCACATGACTAAATAGAATGGCTAATTATCAGTCTAAACCCTGCTTGACCTGTAAGCAGCAGGTCACCCTGCTGATGATCACACTTTCCTGGAAACAATTTCTTCCCTTGGCTTCCAGAACACCACATGCTCTTGTTTCCTCCTGTCTCATGACCATTCTTTCTCAGTTTCCACTCATGGCTCCTCTTCTTCTTCCCAACCTCTTAATATTTGAGGGCTGGAGTCCTCCTTCTTGGGCTTATCCTCTTCTCTCTTTATACTCAATTCCATGGGTCTTTCACCCAATTTCATGGTTTTACAAAGTGTATCTGTCACCTTGTAAATTTATATCTCTAGCCTTTTCTTCCCTGAATTCCCTATCCATCTGCCTACTCAGTGTCTCCATTTGGAAGTCCAATAGATACATCAAATTTTAACATGTCCAGAAACAAGCTCCTTGTCTTCCCTCAAGAACTTACTCTACCTTTATGTTTTCCCCATCTCAGTCGGTGGCAACTCCATTCTTCCTCTTGTTCAAACTCAAAACATTAGAGTCGTCCTGACTCTTCTTTTTATCTCTCACAACCCCACCACCAATCCATTAAGAAACCATATTTTCTGCACCTTCAATATTTATATAGAATCAGATCATTACCCTCAATCTCCATCACTGCCGTCTGTGCCAAGCCACCCTCATTTCTCTTCTGGATTATAGCAATAGCTTCCTAACTCATCTCCCTTAATAAAAGCTGAAATCCTACAAGCAAGGCTGCATGTGTCTGGCTCTTTTTTCTCACCCCTGTGCTTCTCATCCTTGCTCATTCTGTTCTAGTTTCACTTGTTTCCTTACTGCCCCTTGATCATACCAGCCATGCTCCTACCTCAGGGCCTTTGCACTGACTATTCTTTCTTGCAATATTCTTCCCTCGTGTACCTGCACAGCACCCTCCCTATCTGCCCAAGTTTTTGTTCAAGTGTTACCTTCTCAGTGAGGCCTACACTGGCCATTCCATTTAAACTTGCAGCTCTTCCACTCCACATTCCTGATTCCTCTCACTCTGCTTTATTATTATTTTTCCACAGAACTTGTTTATTGAGTGTATCTCTCCTAGAATATTAATTTCATGAGGGCAAGAATTTTTGTCTGTTTTGTTCACTGATATATCCTCTCAGGTCCTAGGACAGTACTGGCACCTAGTTGATGCTCAATAAATACCCACTGAATAAATGAATTAATGGCTTTTCATTTCATAGAATGTCCACATTCATTATTTTATGTTACTCAAAACCCTCCAGAATCTGACCCAAACCTACCCACCTCTTTCTCTTCAGATAGCATACATTCAATTATTCTGTGAAACTCTATTCAGCACTTTTTCTGTGCCAGACCTTGGTGAGAACTGTGGGTATATAGAGATCAAATAAGAAATACTTCCTGCCTTGGAGATCCTAAGAAAATGCCAGTTCCTCTTCTGTCCCCTGTTAGGCCTTCTGCCTTGGGTCCCAAAGGTTCTTTCTTAACATGGATGTGAATAGAGGTCAATTTGTGACATCTTCTCTCTGGGAGCTCTCTGTTGCCCTGTTGTGCTCAGCTCAATGAATATTTCCATTCATTGAAATATTGCCAGCAACCAGGCAAGGGTTATCCTCTGGGATTAAATATGCTGGACCCCGGTACTCTATTTCACAGCCACAAGAACTTATTGGCCATATACAGAACCCAACCATGCAGGCCCATATTTCCTTTTCATTATTTAGCTGGTGGTTTCCTCACCACATTACCTGATAATCTCTTTGTCTTTCTAGTATTCCCATTGCATTGGGTGTGAGCTTTTGGCAGGCAGGGGTTCCTAGCGAGTTGTATTAATTACAACTTTCTAATTTGCTAGTGATATAAAACTCAACCTATCTCAAAAAAATTCAACAGCAGCTTGACTCAGAGGCTCAAATGATATCACCAGGATTTGTTGTTTCTCCATCTGTAAACTCTCTTTTCTCCAAATTGACTTTATTCTAAGGCCCCATATGGTTGCAGGAGGCCCACCAGTAACTCCAGACTTTCTTCCTTTGAAGTATAAGTCCAGTAGAAAAGAGACTTCCCTTCCTTTAAAAGATCAAATAAGAGACTTCTACTTGGCTGTCATTGGCCCACACTTGTTTACTAGTCCACCCCTGCATCAGTCACTGTGGACAGGAAAACAGACTGTTGTGATTGGCTTAGGCATAAGTCCAGATCCACCTATGGATCCAAAAGAAGAATGGTAGGTGGCCAAAAGCAATTAATGTTAACCACACTGACAGATTCAAGAGTCTCAACTTTGTTTACCTTTTTAGAGTGCCTCTCTCACACCTGTAGACAGATGGTCATCCTTACCTGCATTTACTCTATTTCTTGCCTCTGGCCTTTGGGACCTGCAAAAGGTTGTGTATAGTTTTAAGGGCCTTTCTCAGAATGGTCTTTCTTATGGTGTCAGAAAGTTGAATGCCTGCATTTTCTGCCCTGTGCCTCTCTTACAGGTTTTTATACCCATCTTGGCCAATGAGAAGAACCACCCAGAATGGCCCCACGTGGTATGTCAAGACATCAGGCGGCATGCCTACAACCTCCAGTGTAACCTCTTGGTTATCCTTGAGCAAGTGAAGGGGAAAACCTTTCTGCCTCTTCCAGTAGGCTCAGAAAAAATGGAGTTTGGGGACTCTGGAAGTGAGGCAGTGTAAGTACCACCAGCCTGGCCATGTGAGCCTCTGAGATACAGGAGATGCTGACTTAGCTGAATGTTTTCTCTACAACATCCCTATTCCCAACTCTGCGCATCTCCTTGTCCCCAACACAAGCTCTCGATCTGCTCTGTTTGCCAACATCCTCGGACTGTTTGCTGTGTGCTGATACTGCCCTTATCCCAATCCCTCTGCCTGAAGTCTTTTTAAGGCTATCACAGCTACATGGCCTCTTCCCCATTCAGATTCGTTTCAGGGCAGAGAGCAGCCACACTGATTTCAGTGTTTGGCTTATCAGCCCAGTATCTCATCACTGGCAAAGACCCAGGCCCAGTCTGGGAGACAGCTGCATCTCTCCCCAGCATTTACCCCGCACATAATGTCACAGAACTAACTCTGGTGGTTCTTGTTACAAGTCCCAGGCCCACCTCCCCCAGCAGCTAGAGACTTTTTGAAGTCCCTGGGGATTTTTTCCAAATAAAAGCAAATCTGGTTTTTTGGGGGACTGGGGTTCATGCCTCCTACCCCTGGGTGGGCATTAAAACCCCAGCCTCCTGTCCTATTAGGAGTTAGATCTACCATACTATTAGCATCTGCTGACCTTTCTGGCTTTGAATCATCTTTGTTTTTTGTATTTCAACTTAATGACATTCAGTATATGTATATAATCATTGCTGAGTTTGTCTCCCTTTGTTCAAATTTGATAATTTCCCAAAAGGTTGGATCATATTTGGGGGAGGTGAGCATCTCCTCCCTTTAATACCTTCCATAATCACTTGCGCAGTGTCACTGCTCAGCAAATATGAATTTAATTAAATTTAGTGAAGATGGGTTTCTGGCATGAAAATTTGAATGATATGCTCTCTTTCTTTGTCAGTTGTACCCCAGGAGCCCAGCATGCACAGTTTTTGGTTAAGACTTTGTGAAAAGGCAACCAAAATGTATGATTTTTAAGCCCTTCCAAAACATAGGTAGATTAAAAAAAAAAAAAGAATGGAGAGGGGTGTATGGGGGATAGTGCCAGGACATTACATTCTTCGCTGGAAATGTGATGACAAAGTGAAACATGCGGATGGTGTTAAGATGTCTGATGGTTTGCCTTGTGGAGGAGGAAGTAATCTCTTGCTGCAGAGGTCAGAACTAATACCAAAAATGAGGAAATCACAGGGAGGGAAGGTAGCTCAATACAGAGACAAACTTTTTCCGAGGGAGACCTGACCCACTGTGGAATGTGTTGTTTTGCCAAGTAAGGAGCTTGCTGTCATTGGTGGGATTCATGCAAGGGTTGGGTGGTAATCTGAATATTTTCTACCCCAGGTACTCCTGCAGTGACAGGAAGACTTGCTGTGATTTGATGTTCTTAAACTCATCCTCAGAATATTGGTGAACCCCTGAACCTGTATGTGTGTGTATAATTGTGTATGTACACAGGAATCAGCATTTGTTCTAAGGAAAGAATCTGCACTTTTCATTAACTTTTATTAACACCTGGACTAGATGGAATTTCCCACCGATTTTATATTTTTTAAAACGTGGCATTCTGTTTTTTGAGACACCCAGAATTAGGTTATTTCCACATGTTCCAGGAGATTTGTTTTGTCTCTTACAGCTTGGATTGTATAGATAAGTCAGTCATCTATTCCATTGAGTCTGCAGTGATCAAATGGAGCCACCAAGTCCAGGTGGTGCTCAAAAGAGAGTCTTCCCAGCCACTCTTGAAAGGGGAGAATCCCACCCCTGAGGTGGAACTGGCATTCTGGAAGAACAGGTAGGCAGGAAGGCACATGTTCAAACCCTGGGGAACAGATGTCTGACAAGTGATTAGGCCAGATCTGACAGGTGATAGGCCAGATCTGATATGGTTTATTGACCTAAACCATCGAGTCTGGGTCCTCCCTCCATGTGTTTCTCATCACCACTACAGCAATGGCATACATCTCAGTGTCATTTGGGTCAATAAAATTATTCTGTGGGCTAGGAGATGCCTGCTTTCCCCAAAGTTCAATAGTCATTCTTCCTTTCTGGGGTTCCAGTTACTATGTCTTCTGACATTACCTCAAAAGTTCATTAGGCTACATATAAAGTTAATCAACACTCTAATATTTTTCTGCTAATTGTCTGCTCCCACCTGCTCGAACAGTTCAGGCTAAATGCCCACACTTCTGTAAGGATCTGGAGAAAGAGAGGGGGTTTGGGAAGTTGGCAGCAGAGTGGCCTCTCCTAAGTCCCAGCCCATCACTGGCAGGACTGGAGAGACCATCCATCCACTGTGCCCTAGCCCTAGGGTTATCCAGAAAGACCTAATTTTTGCTCCTGCTTATTCTACCTCTTCCTCCCTGTTTTCTTGTTCCTATTTATCATTGCACTGATTAATCCTTTGCTCAAAAGGAGACAGACAGATGTTTGAGGCAGATGTTCCTGTCTGTGCATTGAATGGAGAGATTAGCATCACATGACCAGGCATGCCTCTAGGGCCCCACCCTGTTTATGCCAACATCCTCTGGCCTGGTTTCTGATCATTCTGCTGACCTACTGCAGGGCACTTCTCCTGCAGCTTTGCTCAGACCACCCCTCTCTCACCCTGCCCCAAACCTTTCTGCAAGAGCTAATGACCTCCCGCTGCCAGTTTTTGAGCCACCAGATGGTCACAGCAGTGTTCCCCACTGTCACCTCCTGGAGCTGCCCTTTTGAACCTGTGTTCCCAACTCAGGCTTTTGCCCTCACTGTTCTGGGAACAGATGTCCCAGCTCTTTGGCTGGAGTAAGGCCTTGGTGGAAGCACCCTGAGGCAAGTCTGTCTATGGGAGTGTGGGTCGATGCAGTGGGACTTGCCTTTCCTAATGTCCACCTGGATTCACCCTTCTGCCGTGATATTATAGGTATGAGGATCTGGAATACATTTATAGTCAACTGAGAACGATCAAGGTGAGGGGCATGGCTGGGCTCCTGGACAAACTTCAAAGCAGCTACTTCCCTGCTTTCAAAGCCATGTTCAGAGATGTCGTAGCAGGTGAGCCCTAGCAAGTGTTTTCACAAATATGTGGGACTCAGATTTCTTATTTAGTGATGAATTGACTTCTCTTTCTGATTTCAGCAGCTTCAAGTCCTTAATAATCTTCCAACCTGACACAATACAGCATAGTGGCAGGAATACCAAATCTAGAAGCAGAATAGCAGCTACCTTGTACATTTCCAGCTCTACCTCTATTTGACCTTGGGCAAAGGCAAACCTCTCTAAACTTTAGTGTATCCTGTGGTTATGAAGCACACACACCCTGCTTACCTCATGTGGCCATTGTGAATTAATATAGGTGGAAGTACTTACTTTATTGATTGTATTGTACTGTACAAATATATATTGTTATCTCTCGCCTCTGGGGTTCAGGTCCTCCCCCGCTGGTTCCTTGAAAAGTATCTATTCCATATCTAGCTCCATTCTGCTTTTTCTCTATTCCTGTTGTCAGATGGGACTACAATTTCCTGGCCATCTGAGCACTAGACAAGATTGGCCTTTGTCAAAATTGCAAAGCCAGCAAAGTCTATATTTAAAATTAGGTAAATGTTTTCAGGACTCACTCTCCCCTTATCAATGCACATTGCTTCTCTCCCACCGAACTTTCTCCTAACTCTTCAGGATTGTAGGTCAGAATGTGCTTTTATCCCTTTAAAAATGGGAGTAGTAAAGCTACCTCAGAGGGCTTTACATAAGATGATATATGTAAAGTGTGTAGAACAATTCCTGGCATGTTGAAACTGTTTACTAAATAATGTAGTGTATGAGTTCCTTTAGGATGAACACAGGGCCTCATCCACACAGTGTAGCCAGGGCCTAAGGCCATCTGTTCTTTCATGATACCCTTCTCTTCCCAGGAAAGAACTAGTTTTTATAAACACTCCCTTTCTAGTTCAGTTTGTTCAGTGGGCTTTTGCCTTCCTTCTAATTTGCTCTGTAGATAATAGTACCCAATGCTGCTAGTTTTCCTACTTTCCCTTCTCAGATACTTCAAGATAACTGTTTAAAGACTCTCTCTTTCCTTGGCTGTGTGCAAAAGAGATGGCAGGAGGTTTTTCTGGCTTTGAAACCCAGCAAAATCTTGCTATTGTCAGTCTCTGCTATTTCTCTAATCTCTGTAAGATGCCAATGAGGTTCTTTGTTAATACTCATCCAACTCACTACCATTTATCAGATTCCTGCTTTGTGCCAGACACAGTGCTAGTTGTTTATGAAGATTCCATTTGTGATACCTCCAGCCTTCCTAAGAACTCTTTAAATTAGTTGTTGTCCAGCCTATTTTTAAGGCTCAGAGAGGTTAAGCATGCCCAAGGTCATCAATTCGTTGGTGTCTGGGACAGCGTTTGAAGGCAGGCCTTTCTGATTCTAAAACTTGTCCTCCGCCATCTATTTTGTATTGTCTTGGAGATATCAGTAGCAAAGTAATCTGCATGCATTTATTATATACTATGCATACAGCACCAGGCTGGGCCTGGAGAGCCAGGATGAGGTCCAGATACAGGGACTCTGTAAGAGATAACTCATCAGACCATGACCAGTTATTCAGGACTCTCTAGATTTCACTCTTCCCTCATAGGAGTCAGAAGGTTTTCTAAAACCAGACTTTTCTGTGCTTTCCCAGTTTAGGAAGAAATTGCAGTCTTCTGCTTTGTGGATCCTTCTTTTCTTAGGCACTGGGTGCTCCAGGGTGGGTATGAGCCCCAAGCAGGAGAGGGTGACTATCTCCGATTCCTTCCAGCTCTGACGGAGGCTCAGGACATCCACGTTCACCTGATGCCACTCCATCGCCATCTGGAAACCCTGGAGAATGTGGAGTTTCCAGAGGTGAAGGCACAGCTGCAGCCTCTGCTCCACGTGGTCTGTCTGATTTGGGCCACGTGCGAGTCCTACCGCTGTCCAGGGAGGCTGACTGTGCTGCTCCAGGAGACCTGCAACCTTCTCATCCAGCAGGTTGGCTGCCCCAGGATTCTCAGTAACCCCTCCCTTGGGGTTGGCTTGGCACTGACTCACATCAAAGGAAATAACATTTCGGGGAAATAGTGATGGCTCAAAGGGTCCTCACACTTGAATTATTTTACTATCACAGGCCAGTACTTCACAGAGATGTTTTTAGTGGTACTGAAATACCTGTGCAATCCATTTTTCCTTTTCTCTCTGCCCAAGACCAGGGTAGAATAAAGAGGGGGTAGGGGGTGTAGTGAATTTCTACCTTCTTAATCTGTGTGCAGCCTAGCTCAGCAATTAAGAATGCTGACTTTGGAGTGAGACAACTGTGTGCCATATCCCGGCTTTACTGCTTTTTGGCTGAGTGTGCCTGGGCAACTTACTTACCTGCTCAGTGTCTCAGTTTCATCCTGTGTACAGAGACCTATGTCATAGGGTTGCTGGGCAATTGTGAGGCTCAATGAGGTACTGCATGTCAAGGGCTTACATAGTGCCCTGTACATGGTAAGATCTTAGTTCCCATTAGCTATTGAGAAACAGCTTCTTAGATGACACAGTTTATGCTCCTCTTTCTTAATAGCACCAAACAGGGCAGTGTGAACCTCTAGGAGTATATCCATGTACAGAACTGGAAGCCGTGAGAGGGTTCGGGTGGTCTGTCCCCACAAGTTGGCTTCTTTTACCCCGAAGAGCTGTATTGTCTTGAGAAAACAATGATCAAGTTTAAAGGTTGGCTAATAATAACATTTATGGAGCACATTGCTGCAAAATGCTGTTACATACATGTTCTCAGTTGATTTTCAGATGAACCCTGTTAAGTGGTCAGGGAGAGCCCTATTATTCTCATTTAATGATGTAGGCTAGGGCTCAGGGAGGTTAACAGAGTTGCCCATGGACACCCAAACCAGGACCCAATTCTAGATCATTTTCCTCCTAGACTAATGCTATTCCATCATTGCCTGTTCATCAGTCAAGACTCTCATGGTTGAAAGTACAAGAAATCCCAACCAAATTAGCATCAATAAAAAGATAATTTAGATAAGATGATAATAAGATAAGATAATTTACTGGCTCAAAAGTCCAAAACAAGGCTGGTTTACTATAGGCCCTTCGATGATATCACTAAGACCCAATTATCTCTGTCTCCCTCTATGGTGGTTAAGAGGGTTGTCCAATAGCTCCAGCTTCCCAGCTTTTCAGGTGCAAGTCTGTTGGATACAGGGAAACAATTATGGTGCAAAGAACCCTTGCACATGAATTATCTTAGTATCAAAAGCCACAAAAGAGCACCTGGGAAAGAACACCTGCCCCAGCCCCAGCTGTCCCACCAAAAGTCTCATTGTGTCTCACGAAATTGTCAGTGATTGGTCACTTACCCATCCTAAGCCAATCACTGTAGCTGGAGGTTGCAAAAATTATTTGGCTTAAATGCAGATCCCAGTCCTCCTCTTGAACTAAAGATGGAACCAAAGGTTACTTATATACTTCTGGAAATATTACCTTGACAATTATTCAGTTCAAAGTTGGCATCAGCAAATTTTGGAATGCCCTGCATCCACAGCCAGGCTCAGTGACACTAATCTGTTTGCATTCCAGGCCTCTAATTATCTCAGCCCAGAAGATCTCCTCAGAAGCGAGGTCGAAGAAAGTCAGAGGAAACTGCAGGTGGTCGTGGACATCCTGAGCTTCTTCAAGCAGTTGTTTCAAGATAGAAGAGAGAATCTCCATACTTACTTTAAAGAGAACCAGGAAGTTAAGGAGTGGGATTTCCAGTCTTCTTTGGTCTTCATGCGATTGGATGACTTCCTGAGAAGACTGCACATGGTGGAGGTGAGTGTATTCATTCATCTTGGATTCCTTAAACAGGAATCCAAGGACCCAAAAAATAGCATAAGGAAATGGCCAACACAACATGGTGGTCAACCCTCTATCGATTAGAAGAACCCATTTTCAGGGTTTGGTAAATAGTTGTGATTTTGATGGGTCATCATGTTCTATCGATAGTTTAGGAAATTCTAGTTATAGACCTATTTAGGAAGAAGGCTATATTAGTTACCCAAGGTTATTGTTACAAATTACCACAGACTTGGCTTAAAACAACAGAAATTTATTCTCTCACAGTTCTGGAGACTAGAAGTATAAACTTATGGTATTGGCAGTGTCCTGCTCCCTTCCAAAGGCTCTAGAGAAGAATTCTTACTTGCCTCTTGCTAGCTTCTGGTGGCAGTTGGCAATCCTTGGCATTCATGCCTTGTGACTACATTAATTCTAGTCTCTGCCTCTGTCTTCCTGTGGCCTTCTCTTTTGTGTGTCTCTATCTCTGTGTTTCTCTTCCCTTTTAATAAGGATACCAGTCATACTGGATGAAAAGTCCACCTATGACCTCATCTTAACTAATATATCTGCAATGATCCTATTTTCAAATAATGTCACATTTTGAGGTACTAGGGGTTAGGACTTCAGCATGTCTTTTGAGGGGGCACATAATTCAACCTATTACAAAGGCCCATTCAGTTAACTAATTCCATGGCTTTCAGACTGTCCATTGTCTTAGAACTTTGTTCCAAATAAACCCTACTAGAAAGACCATTTGTACAAAAGTGCAAAATGAAAGTGAGCTGCTCTGGATGCAGCTGACCCTTCCCACAAAGCTGGCTGCTTTCAACTTCTACTCCAGGCTCCTACCATCAAGGTGGCTCTGAAAACCACAAAAGTAGTGAATTCCTTTACAAGAAAAAGACTCTTGTTCAAAGTTGTGTTGTTTTCCCAAATTATTTAAAAATTAATGGAAATTTTAGTTTAAATATCAGGGGAAGAATACATGAAGCTTTTTCTTTTGATTGCTTCTATCCTTCCATGCAGCATTTAATATGGCCAACAGTTCTTTTAACATCTTGCAGCTCTATATTCGCTGATTGGATTTTGGGAGGAGGATAGTGGGCATAATAAAATGAAATAGATACTTAACCTAAAACCTATTTGAGAAATCCAGGGTCAAGTTCATGATTAGGACAAATGCAAGGGGGGCCAAGAGGAATTAGAGTCACATTTCTAGCTGTTATCAACAGAGATTTAGAATGAAGAGAGATGTGTTGGGGGGAGGCTGTGACATGGGAACAAACCATGGGATTGCAAGGATGGGAGAGCATGAGACTGTGTTCATTTCGGTTTAGAAAGTATTGATCTGGCATAGCCATGGGCTAGGTACTGAGCTAGCTACTGGTAGCACAGAGATGACTAAAATAGGGTTTTGTTTGTAAGAGGAGCACAGGGAAAGGGGAACACAGTAGTGGAAAAAAGTCAGGAGTGGAAAGGCACAAAAATAGGCAACTTTAGTGGGGTGTACTAAATGTCATGATAAAGGTTACATTATTGTATTATTGGGAGCATAGAAGAGGGTCCCTTAACCCAGCTGGGCTCTGGGAGAGAAGGAAACATAGCAGAAGAGGAAATGAATTTGGACTCTGGCACAGGAATTGGCCAGGGAAAAAAGACGGGGAAGCACAGAGACAGAGAAAATGCTCAAGAGAGAAAGCCAGAAGCTAGATCTTATGAAAGGCGTATTTTAAATCCTTGATCAGGATCACGGAGAAGATAAATAATTGATACCTAGCTTTATCCTAAATGCCTCCTTTCCCCGCAGCCATTTCTGTCACAGCTCTTGATGTACTGCCTCTTCTCCCCTCCCCCTCTAGTCTATAGTCCTTTCATCTCCTGCATCAACTCCTTTGCTATTATTTAGCTGGAGGTGACTAATGATGGGGCTGCAATGTTCCCCTGGCCCGGGCTGACTGTGGCAGAATAGCTACCACTTTGCTGTTACATTTGTGGGAGCTGCAGCCCTGCAGACACCTTTGGATTGGGTGTGGGGGTAGGAGCCCAGCTCAGAAATGACTGCTGGGGCTGGGGCTGGGTCTTCAGACTCTACGCACACATGCTAGTGATGCGACTTTGCATATGGATAGCTCTTCTAACAATAGGGTACCTAATCTATTGGGGATATTCAGTAAATACTGTCGGCATGGCGCCCCATCTTCCCAGAGTCCTTACCCTCCCAATAGTTTTCTCTCAGTCTGCTTTTTCTTTCTGAATCAAGGGCACAGATGCAAAAAAAAAAAAAGGAGTTGCTCCAGATTAACTAGAGGGTGACTTGAATGCCACCACACTCTTTCTGCTTATTCCCCTGTTTAAGCTTTTCTATCTTCCGCTCTGATTTATGCCTTTTCTCTTGTGCCCAGCTCTCCCATTTCTTTTCTTTACTGCTTATTCCCCTCCTTTCCTTTCACTAACTGCTCTCTCTTCCTCCTTTTTCTACTTGTCTCCCCCTCCTCTCTTTTGCTCCCTGCCCCCGTCTCTTTTTATTTGTTTATCTCCCAAATGTTTGCCCACTCTCATCCCCCTTGCCCTTTGCTGTCTTCCTCCTCCCCCATCTTTTCCCCTTTGCAGCTCTGGGCGGTGGGGCTCAGGACTATCGATTGTTCTTCTGGTGTATTTCATGGAGCCCTTTAGTTAACATTCTGTGTATCTCTGTGATCTATGCTGTTTGAAATAGGATTAATCTGCTTCTCTCCAGCAGGAATTAGCATGAACTTGGCCTTAGTCATCTTGCTGTTCTAATACAATATATGGCCATCGAGATGTTAGTAGCTGCAATTAAGAAATACACAAAGCCCAATTAATAAAATGGTATCAACACATCTACCTCCTGCTTGCTCATATCAGTGACAACTTGTGAAAACCCAGCTTTTAACGTCCACAGTTATCCTGGATTCTCCCCCCTCTGATTGTGTGGCTTTTTTTTTTTTTTTTTTTTTTTTTTTTTTTTTTTTTTTTTTGGCTCTTTCACTCTTTTGCACAAGAGAGTTTTGTTGTACAGATTGACTCTGTCCCTCTCCATGCCTGCTAGATGAAGGGGAGGTGCTGGGAAGGAGGCAATATATTGCTGAGCAGTTTTCAGCAGATCTGTAGTACATGGATTAATTGCATTCTCGGGAAACCTCAATCTCACAACCATGACACAGCTAATCTTGTAGAGAGCTAACACAAGGAAAGGGAAGGGAAGAGGAGGGGAAGGGAGGGGAGGGGAGGGATAAAGAACTAACATTTTTTAAGGACCTGTTTTCATGCCGGGGCCTGCATCTTTATAATCATAAAGAGCTATGTATCAATCCCCTTATTTTAACAAATGAGCACAATTAAGTCTGATACATAAATTAACTTGCCTGTAGTCACCCAGCTTATAGAGGTTTAACTGGGATTCTTATCCAGAGACATACGGTTCCAAGTATTGTCTTTCCACCAAACTTCAATATCTACCTGGGAATTCTAAAGTCTGGTTCCCTCCCTCCCTCTCTCCTTCCCTTCCTTCCTTCCTTCTTTCCTTCCTTCTTACCATTTTAAGGGGCCCAAATGGTTTTATGGTTTTATTCTGCCCTTGTACATTCTATTTTTACCATATGATTTCTAGGTAAAAATAAATTTTTATCTAAAATTTTATTTGGGTAAACTAATTCCCATTCCACAAAAGGGCCTTATTTGACTTTTTAACTTATTAAGGAAATCCCAAAAGTATATAAAATCTTTGCAATGTTAATGAATAATCAAAAATCAAAGAGGAAAATGATCGTTCAGTTGCCTCCTGATTCCTTCCCTCACCCAGCCTTCCTGTTTGATGCTCCAGGACACACACACACAGAGTTCATTTTTTTTGTGCCATAATATTGTAGATTCTGCAGATCCCCTGTTTATGTTTCTGCCTGCAGCGTCTTCCCTCCAAACAATGCAGCAAGGCGCTTGGAGAGAGCCCTCATTTCTTTCATTATAAAACTGCTGTAAAGCTGTGATTCACTTGGAGACAAAATGATTTCCCACTGAGGCTTTATGTGAAGCGATTAGCAGGGAGATAGGTAATAAGCTGACCTAATATACACTGCATTTCCGTTTGCTCTTTCCACAATCTCCAGCCACTGGGCCACCTCCTTTCATTCCAGGCCTAATTGGGCCAGCTTCCCTTTAGCCCTGCTTGAACATATATGTGGTCATGTATAAGATCATTAGCTGTACAAATTCGACTGCCATGAAAGGTAAAGAAAACAGTCTTTTTCTCCAATGACCTTTAGAGATTTTCATCTTTGAATGTATTCTTTGTGCTCTCTCTTAATGAATTCCAAAGGCATTTCTTTTAAGATGGGCAGTGTGACCTCTACTTTGAGATGGGGTTGCTGTTTGTCAGGCTTGTCGTTATTCCTGATTTTAATTCTTCACCTCACAGACCATAGCACAAACTGCTCCTTCCCCTCCACCATCGTTGAATGTTACGCTTTCTGTCCCATAAGCTTCTCCAAACCCCAGGGCTCTTACAAGCTGATACCAGCTTCTGTAGGAGCACCTTAATGGCCCCTTTACAAGCTGTAATGCATCTCCTAGCCACCAACCTGATCTAATGACATTAGTATGATCATAAGTAATTTTGGTGGCTAACATTTATTGAAGTCCCACAAGTGACCTTTCATGTAACTTTGTAACCCCACATCAAGTTAAGTTTTATTGTCCCCATTTACAGGTTAGTAAACTGAGACTTAAAAAAATCCAAGTGAATTGTTTTAGTCCATGTAGCTAATAAATGGCAGAACCAGGGTTGTGTGAACCTGGGTTTCTTTGGTCCTAAATCCCGAGATGTGTCCTTGAAATTGATATTTTTAGCCTATATCCAGTATAATGAATTTCATGTGTCTACTCCTTCAGTCAACAAAAAATAGATATTAAAAAATACCATTTAAACCTCTTGTTGGTTTAACTTACCTTTTATCTGTTTTTTGAGGACTTTGAAATAAACAGTGGAAAGAGCTTACATGTAAATATTTTATGAATGAAATATGTAATCTTGGTCAATATGATAAATCTGTTTCTACATTGTGAGACAATTTCTCACCTGTTTCAGAAACCTTTTCTACAATTCTTCTGATGTCAAACTTGTACTAAAATCCAGATGGTGATGGAGAGCTCATTACCTCTCTTAGCCTATACTATGGTTGGACATTTCCAGGCATTAGATAGTTCTGTTTTTATCAAGTTGAGCCTCCTAAAATTGCCAGTTTTTAGGTCAGAACCGTCAATTAGCAGCAATTTCATATGTTTAACCTATATCTTGAGGCCAGATCTGCTTCACTTATTTACCTTAGTTCTGTCCTCGGAGTAGAACCATACAAGGTTCTGCCTTGCACTTTACAAAGGCCTTCAAACATTTGGAGGTACTGTTCCTCCATGCTTTGTAATTCCCTTCTGTTGTCTAATTTTCCTTGATTTTACCAATTGTTCTTTGGAGGTCATGGCTCCCACTTTCTCTATCACCCTGTCACCTCCTGGAGTTGCCATAGCAAAGTTAGAGGGTAAAGAGGGCATATTCATTCAACAATTGTTTATTCAGTGTCAGAAACCTTTCCAGGCACTGGGGATACAGTGGTACCTTTGGGGTGTTTACAATACACTTAGGAAGAAGGACAGAAAATAAACAAATAATATGTTATAATGCCAAGTGTAATAAGAACTCTGAAGAAAACTAAAGCCAAGTAAGGAGCTAGAGTCCCAGGAAAGGTAGGGTAAGGAAGCTCTTTTGATAGGGCAGTAAGGAAAGGCCCAAGACATTGAATTGATCCCCAATAAATGTGTTGTTCACCATGTTTGCTAAGCTAGATGAAATAATGTAAATATCCATTGTTATGGGTGACCATAGTTTCTCCTAAAACAGAATAATCAAATGTTTCTCAAATACCTATGATTTGCCTATTAGCTTAGAGATGAATCACCTCCCTGTGACCACACAAGATGGTGCTTCAAAGTATTCTTGAGAAATAAAATAGCTTAAAAAAATTTATCGTCTACTTTTCTGATGTCATCAAACCTATCAGAATGCATCTGCCTTTAAAAATGGTTAGAGAGTACTTCCTAAAATTGAAACTGACATCCACAGAATTATGAAGAATGTGCACCAAGGTTATGTTACATAGCACAAATATGTTTCTCCTATAAAACTGATTATAACCAAGTACCTTGTGAGAGATTCAAATTATATCTAAGTCCTTTTTATTGAAGTAAAATTCATTTCCATATTCTCCCCAGAATATAAAGTTGAACATTTAAAAAGTACTGACTGCCCCATTTCCAACCATTGGTAACAAGACCCGAGGTTTTGGTGTGTCTTCCTTTCTCTGACTAGCGTCACTGCCTTTCCTCATGTCTTCGCTCCTGCTTCAACTATTAGCCGAGAGCCAAGGCTGAACACAGCTGAGCAAAAATGAGGTTGTTAGATGGCTGCCCAAGGCTGCATGGGTATCCTTCTGGCAGAGCGGGAAAAGCCAGCTATTTCTCAGTGCCTCTGTCACTGCTGCTGGTCTTGGTGCTTCAGCAAGAGAAAGGTGCCAGGGAGCCCGATAGCCTGAAGGGAGTTTCCAGGTGTGGTACCCAGGACCTACTGTATGTTTACAGTCTTGCTCTTGCCCTTTGAACCTGCACTCAGGGTAGAAGACCCCCACCCTAGGTGCAAACCAAATGTTTGACAAAATGGCACAAAGGTAGCCTGTACCTTCCACTTCCCTTTAGAAGGGGCAGGTACATAGGATGGAAGATGTAAGGGGAATCACATCTTGATTTGGAGATTTTGTGATGTTAAACAGGTAGTCATGAGAGATAAATTCAATCTTTCATGCTAGATGTATTCAGGAAGCTTCTGACCTGTCCTTCTAGAGGTGAAGCAGGCATCCACAGGTTCAGGAAGGGATCCTCCTGGAAGATTTTGGGCTGTGTTGTCCACCTCTCCTTTACTTCTGAGCACAGCTGGGGCACTACTATATCAATAGCAGTGACAGTAATAAGCATTTACTGCATAATTACTGTATGCCAGGCACTGGCCTAAATCCTATGCCTGCATTAACTTATTTAACTCACAACAACTCTGCAAGGTAAATATTATTATTATCCTGTTACAGATGAAGAAACCAAACTCAAAGATGTTAAGTAATTGCCCACTGTCACCCAACTGATGGTGTATATGCTTGGGAAGGGTATGCTGCAGGAGATTGTTTTTCTTGGCAGAAGTAGTTACAAGAATGTTGGTGTCATCCTCTGGGCTTGTCCTGAGGACTATTTGGAAGATCCACTTTCCTGTTAATATCCTCTAAGAGAGCTGTCATTCTAGAAACAGAGCCACCTGGTTTGTTTGAATTGATATTCAAAATTGGTAGGAAAGCTACCAATCAGGGAAATAATTTCATTTTTATTATGTTTTATTATTTATTAGAGAGCATGGAGGCTGAAATGTAAATTTGATATTTTTTGTTTGTGATTTTATTCATTTGCACTCTCCCTTTGCTTTGTTATCCAGTTTAACCAAGAGTTATTTATACCAACCAAATCTAATAATAAGGTTACAAAACTAATCAGGCTTCACATTTTCCTAAGCAACTACCACCCCCATACCATCCTTACTCTCCCCATACTAATTTGAATGTCATTTTCTGTTATTATTATTTTTTTAACTCTTTTGTAAATTGTCCCCACAGGATCTTCTAAAGACGACCTTGGATTTCCACAAACTGGCAAAGCTTGAGTTTAGTGGCATCAGGGGGAATGCCCTGAGTCAGCAGGTCCAGCAAATGTATGACGAATTTCAGGATGTGTACAGGGTCTTCTCAGAGTCCTCCTATGACTGCTTGGACCCCCAAAGCATGGTAGGTCCCATAAGGACTAAATAGCAAGACTTCTCCCTTGTCAGATGCCAGTAGCCTAAGCGTCTTGGAATTTATTTGCATTTTCCTAGACCATTTCCTTTGCCTCTGTGGTCCTGTGATTTTATCCAAGGATTCTCACTCTTAACTAATCTTTGTGTCAGGAGAAAGATCAGGGAGGGCTGTTTCCTCTATTAACTGCTCTGGGCTGGTAACTAAGGCTTCAGAGATGCTGGGCTGGCTGTGGTATGATGGTGGCTCTAGCTGCCCTGTGGCTTCACACCTTTTAAGCTGGGAGCAGAGACTACTATGGGAAGGCCTGGCACACCTAGACAGAATTTTATTTGTGGCTCGGGGAAGTGAAGCTGTCAACTAGTTCTACTGATCTGACCCTGGTTCCCAAGGAAGTACTCAGGATTAAGGAAGGGCTAGTGTCTTAGTTTTCCTGAGCTGCTATCACAAATACTAAACAATGGGTTGGCTTAAACAATGGGGATTTATTGGCTCACAGTTTTCAGGCTAGGAGAAATCCAAAACCAAGGATCAGCAAGATGATTTTTTGTCCCCAAAGTCTGTAACATTCTGGGGCTTGCTGTCAGCAATCCTTGGAGATCCTTGGCTTGTGTCTCAGCCTCACATCACATGGCAGTATCCTCACCTTTCTCTTCTGGTTTCCATTGACTACCAGCTTCTGGCTTCTCCCCATGGGTTTATCTTGCTATGTCTGAATTTTTTCTGCTTATAAAGGGCTCCAGCAATCTGGATTAAGGTCAACCCTCATTGAGTTGGTCCATACCTTAGCTAAAAGTAACATCTTTGAGAGATCCTATTCACAATGGATTCATACCCATCATAATGTGGGTTAGAATAAGGTCATGCCTAAACTGGGGTTTATAATTCGATCTACTGCAGCTAGAGATGCATTTTCTGGGACTGGGACACAAAAGCCCAAGCCTCATCATAGCCTGGGAAAGCTGAGACTTGAGACAAGGTCAACCAGTAAGTCTAAGCTCACAGGAGAAAGAAGAAAATAAGGCTAGTATAAAAACAAAACTGAGAAAGGAGTGGCAAACTTACTGGAGAAAGAATTTTAAGAGTAAATGGGGGGAAAGGAGAAAGAAATTAGGGGAGGAATTTGCTTTGAGCACCTTCAGATATCTTGGGGCATCTTAGTTGGCCAAACCCAGAAAGATAACACTTCCTAAAAATTCCATTAGTGAAGAGTGGGGAAAAGAAGAAGGTGAGCACAAAGGAAGGTACATGCCATGTGTTCGCTACCATATAATAACACAAAGCAAAACAAAATCCTATACAAAGGGGGAAGGGAACTAGAAGGAAACAGACCATAATGTTAATGTGGTTGAGTTAGGAAGTAGAACTAACTACATCATGTTTGCTACTTTTCTTTATTTTGTGGTAAGAATATGCATCATAAACTGTTATAAGGCAATAGTAACAAATAATAATTCCACAGATTAGAGATTTGAGTTAACAATGAATCTTGGAATATTACTACATTCCAAGAAAGGGGACACACTTGGGGCTGCCAGGTAAATTACAATAGTTGGGATATACTTATACTAAAAATTGCTCATTGTTTATCTGAAATTCAAATTTAATTTTATTTGTTAAATTTGGCAGCCTTAGGAACAATGGCTTAGTTGCTGTCTTAACCAATTAAGGTATTGTTAGAAGAAATAGAGTATATATTAGTTTAATTAGATTACTTTCCTCCTGAGGGCTAGATTAGTTCAGTTGCCCTGAAAAAATTGGATTTCTGAGTTGGAGGAGGGAAGAAAGAAGGTGGAAATACTGGAATAGCCCTATCACTGGGGATGTTGCTGCTGAGGTGACTTTTGAAGTGACATGAGCTGGCACTGCAGAGAGGAAGGGGAAGAAAGGGGCAGGGAAAGGGACGTGAAAGATACCAACTTGACATTTGATTCACTTTACCATTTTGCCCAGAGTGCCCAGAAAAATTAATGCTGCAAAAATAAGTAACTATCTACATGGATTAAAAACTTAAGTCACACCTAAGGTGAATTTTAGAAAATTAAAATAAATCCTTGGTACAATCGATTTAAGTACAAAGGTTAGTAGTAAAGAGTAGAGTGGGATTGGCTTCCAGAAAATCATTTCATTCTTATTTATATGTGGTATCTCTCTAGGAATTTGAAAATGATGTTTCTGAATTTAACCAGAGAGTAGAAGATCTTGACCGAAGACTGGGGACTATCTTCATTCAAGCCTTTGATGACACATCCAGTTTGGAACATGCCTTTAAGGTTTGTACAAGTAGGGAAGGAGCCACCCCTGTGCCCAATGATCTCCCATTCTTGTCAGCAAAGGGGCAGGGTATTCTTCCAACTGTTTTGTTCCTTAAAATAGTAATTATTCATATTAGTCTGGTAGAGAAGGTATTGTGAGTGTCCAAGGGCAGGGTGGTATGCAGAACTGGGCTTCTCAGACTGATTACTTATGCTTTTCTGAAAGCATGATAAAGTAAAGATACCTTTCAAAAGAGTTTCTTCTGGGTACCCTTTGGGAAAGTCTACTGTGGTCACCGTCCTGAAACCATGACTCAGCAAATTAATGGCTGCATAGCCCCTGCTAGTAGGTTGATTCAAGCTAATCATCCTACCTGGTAATTGATTATAGGATTCTGAAAAAATAACAAGAAAAAGAAGTCCTGTGCTCTCTTCCTACCTTGCACTGATCAGATGATGAGTAGATACAAGGCTAAACAACAGAGAGGCAAATGGGGTCAACCCAGCTTCCAATTTTTGACTATGTGAATGTAATTTTGATAGTGGGCATATCATAACCATTGACTTAAAACAAAGGTCAACAAACTTTTTCTGTAAAGGGCCAGATAATAACTCTTTCAAAGTCTTTGCAGGCCACGTATACTCTCTGTCATGTGTTCTTCTTTGTGGGTTTTTTAAAACCATTTTAAAATGTAAAAACCATGCCCAAAGTCCATAGGCCAGGTTTGGCTTCCTGCCAGCTATAGATTCCCAGTCCTGACTAAAGCATGAGGTGGAGGTGGGAGTTTAAAATACAAGGCAAATTTAGAAGTAGTGTGTTGATATGTTCTAAATATAACTGGAGTCCTACATGGCCCCATCTCAGTGTAGCATCACAATCAAAGAAATGCAATCTAACAACCAAAAAGTAATTAAAAGCATTAAAGCATCTCACATCTCGATTTGGCTGCTCTGGGAAATACCAACAGGTTATGGCAGTTTTCATGTCCAGAAAAACATCTTCAAAAGCGTCCTGACCATCACTGCTATTCTTTGGGCAACTGCTCTCTGAAACTTTTTTCTTGTCTCACCCATAAATTTTAGTCCTCCAATTCTCCCACAAAACCCAGCCTACTTAGCTTCTTTTATTTTTCTCCATCATCACACTCCTTCACGATTTTAACTCTTTATGATATAGATCAACTTAACTTCTCTGATTGCCTTAGTTTTCTCTTTGCTTTACCCTTTATCCATATTTTTACGAAAAAAGAGTGCCTGGTAGCTGACCCAGCAGACAGGAATCCTTCCCTTTTATAAGCAGAGGAGAGGAGGAAATATTGAATATTCATATATTACTAATTATCGATCCAGTTCCACAATAATGATTTTGACCTCTCTTACATTGGTAGATATGTGAATGGAAAACCAAGAAGCAAGTTTTTTTTTGTTTTTTTTTCCAATTCAATTTAGATTACAGAAAAGTCACATCAAAAGTATAGGGGAGGGAAGTGGATGTGGCTCAAGCAACTGAGCTCCTGCCTACGACATGGGAGGTCCCAGGTTCGATTCCTGGTGCCTTCTGAAGAAGATGAACAAGACAGCAAGCTGGCATGACGGGCAGGTGCGACAAGCTGGCACAACAAGATGACGCAACAAGGAGACACAAAGAGGAAAGACAATGAGAGATACAACAAAGCAGGGAGGTGAGGTGGCTCAAGTGATTGAGCACCTCTCTCCCGTCTACCACATAGGGGGTCCCAGGTTCAGTTCCTTGTGCCTCCTAAAAAGAAGACAAGCAGACACAGAGAGCACACAGTGAATAGACACAGAGAGCAAACAGCAACCCCAAACAATGGGGGTGGGGTGGGTAGGGGGATAAATAAATAAAATAAATCTTTAAAAAAAAAGTATAGGAGATTCCCATATAACCCCCCCCCCACACACACACATATACATTTTCCCCAATTATTAACATCGTACATTAATGAAGTACATTTGTTACAATTGATAAATTGAATCATTTCAGTAGACCTTGATTAGGAAACAAGTTTTATGTAACCTTGGAAAGGTTTAATCTATGAGAGTGTTTCTCTTCTTTCTCTGCCTTCTCTGCAGCTGCTAGACATCTCAGGGAACCTCCTGGAAAGACCACTAGTAGCACAGGATGCATCTGATAAATACCTGGTCCTCATCAGAATGTTCAACAAAGACCTGGATGCTGTGAGGATCATCTACACTCAGCATGTCCAAGAGGAAGCAGAACTTGGTAGGCCTTGTTGCCAGGAATTCGTAGGGGGGAGTTCTGTTACTAGAAAGAGTGCTGCTCACTCCTTTTGCATTTGTTAAATGTCCACGTATGCATCCATGACATTCCCAAGAAAAGCAAGCACAGCCTTCTTGCTTGAAATTTCAGGCCATCTGAGGTGATTATAGAGTTCACTGAGCTATGGATTTTCCAGTATCTGTGGCTGAGATTGCCAGGCTGACCCAAAACAGTAAGGTCTTGACCACCTCTGGTAAATGGAGACCTTGAAATATGTGTGAGTTGTATTTTAAGATCATTATTGCCACACTGATTCATCTTCAACATTCCTCATTGCCACAGTAGACACCTGAGAAAAGTTTCTCATCCCTTCCAGTGCCATAGCAACCATGCATGTGGTGGGAGAAATAGCAGGATCCTGACAAAGGACAGTCCCATGTTGAGATGTGCAGTTGCCATTTTTATCACAGTTCCTATGTGCCCTGTCTTATTTGTTTGAAACTCAAACACCAGTTCAATTCTGTTTTACGATATTTTTGTGCGCTTGCTATATGTTAAGCACATTTGTAGACACCATTTGCAGGGGAACGTCAGGGATAAAGGAAATAATGCCAAAAGGTTGTCCTTCAAGGAACACGTCAGGTAGCTAGATATGAGCACAGTTAAGAATAACACATAGCAGAATATGAGAAGTGTTTGACTAGAATTATAAAGACCTGTAACAAAACAAGATGAATTGTGGCTGGGAAATTCCAGGAAGGGTTTGTGGAGAAAGTGACCTGCAGTTGGGTTCTAAAAGGTGGGAGAATTGACAGCCAGAAGGAAGCGGGAAAGGACTCTAAAGCAGAGACTCAAGAGGATGTAGATGATGACCAGCCAGAACTGCCTATATGCACACAAAGTGTGTAGAGGGAGCTCAGGTTAGCATGAAGATTGGGGTCAGATGGTGACGTGCTCAGAGTGCCATACTAAGGAATTCAGAATTCATTATTCTGGCAATGTGGAATTATCAAAGGTCTTTAAATAGTGGAGTAACTGGCCACTATATTTATAAAGAGGTTTCATAACGTGATTAAGAATTGCCTCCACTTAGGAAATCAGACCGCAAAAATCTGTTAGCCCCAGCTTTAGGGGGATCATCATCATGACTTCTTACAGTTAAACACAGAGTTTAAAAATGCAAATGCTTTTAGAGGCTAGTTTTCTGTTGCTGTGTAACAAATTATCACAAATTTATTGGCCTAAAACAACACCCACTTTTTAGCCTACAGTTCCTTAGATCAGTCCAGCACAGTGTGGCTGGGTTCTCTGCTCAGGGTACCATAAGGCCAACAACAACGTATCAGTCAGTGTGTTTTCATCTGGAGACTCTGGGGAAAAAATCTGTTTCCAAGGTAATTCTTGTGGGCAGAATTCAGTTCATTGTGATTGTGGGACTAAGGTCCCTGTTTCCTTGTTCGCTTTCAGGTGGGGGAAGTGTTTCGCACCCCTGACTATACAGTTAGAAACATCTAGGGCTTTGAATAAATGCTGATGACCAGGCACCATCCAGACCAATTAAATCAGAATTGTTCCAGTAAGACCCAGGCATCAGTATTAAGCACCCTCAGGTGATGCTGGTGTACAGCCAGGTTGAAAGTCACTGACATGAAGTCATAGAGCTAGTAAGTGACAGAGCTGGCCTGGGAACCCATGTCTGCTGACCTAGTTTAGAATACTAGTATTTAGTATTCCCTAGGATAACTCTTCCTTACTCTTTAGCAGAATATGATGAGCTCCCAGGACTCTTGACCCCAGTGTGATTTTATTGCATGGAGGTAGATGAGTCAAAAAGTAGAGAAACTGGTGGGAAGAGTTTGTAGGGTGGAGTGGGACCATTAGGATTTAGAGCCTCATTGGAATCTGCCTGTATGTATCCCCAGGGTTCTCCCAGGTGCACAAAAACATGCCTGCTGTGGCTGGGGGTCTCTGCTGGATACAGGAGCTGAGGCAGCGCATCCAGGGTCCTTTCAACAACTTCAGAAATATCACACATCCGTGAGTATCTTACTCCTGTAAGGCTGGTTTGGTTTGAGCTGCTGTTCCTGCTTCAAATTTTGAGTTTTGTAAAATACAATTCACTTACCTCAGGCATGAAAATCATCTGAATTTCTTTCCATTTCCAGCAATCAACCAAATACCTATTGGCCAAGCAGTAGCAATGCTTATATATTAGGACCAATGAATGGATCACTTGGTGTTAAATGGGGCAATCACCCATGGACGACAGGCTAACTCCTTATGGTCTATGAGATTCATTTCTGGAAGAAAATGAGCTGGTGTTTGGAAACTCTGTGGAGCTGTTTCACACTTCTCCCTCTGACTTATTAATGTCCCTTTGCTACTGAGGCCTTTGGAAAACGATTACAACCAGTGTTTCCTAAAGTGTGGGGTGAAGACCTTATACATTAGAATAAGCTGGGGTGTTCGTTGAAGATGTGGATTCCTGGACCCCATTACTCACTCACTGAATCTCAATCACCGGGGGTGGGGCCTATGAATTAGCTTCTTCAGTAAGCTCTCCTTGTGATTCTGTGCTGTTAACCAGATTTAGAAACCATTGCCCTACCTTACAGCTGAGTCTGGAAGCTATAAGAGTTAGAAGCAAATCAGCTGTAAGAAGGGAGTGAGAAGAGTTATGTGTAATATATTTAGGATGCTACCTATGGAAGGGCAATCTTTTTTCTCACTCCTCTTTTTAAAAGGCGATTTTGTTGAAAGCACGTGGCTTTGGCAAATACTGCAGATACAAAGGAACTGGAGTCTGATCATGGGAATCACAGGGCTTTTAGAGCTGGCAAGGTCCTAAGAGCTCTCTGGCCCAGTTGGCAAGACTAAATTCTTTCAGAGGACAGGTCAATGCCATGATCCAGTGAGGAAGATGATGTAAGGGAGCAGGGAGGGTGTCTAAAAGGGGCTGTACTCACTTTTATCCAGTGTTGTCAAGCAGAAAAGAAGATTCAGTAGGAGCAATCTCTTGACTGTTTGAGACAAGCTGAAAATTGGAATTTTTAACATGAAATGCCCGATTTTAAAATTGGCAAGGATTCATTTTTTTCTCCTGAAACTGAACAGATCAAGCAAAACATGCCTATGGGTCAAACCTACCTGGTGGACTGGTGGACTCCCCGTTTGCAGCATCTCCTCTAGTCTGAGCCCTTGTTTTGCAGATGAAGAAAGTGAGGCCCAGAGAAGTGAGGAGACTTGCCTAAGGTCCTAGAGACAGCCAAGGAAAGAACTGGAACAAGTTGCTGGATCTCTGGGCTCCTAGCCCAGAGTTCTTCCCAGGGCTCCCAAACATGTCTGTGCTTCCCAAGCATGTCCCCCAAAGCAGAAAGGGGTAGCTGTGTGGATGGGGTGAGAGGGGTGATAGGGCTCCTTCTAGGAATGTGGGCTATGGCACTGTCCCTAGATCCAGTCTCTGGAAGAAGACTCTGAGATTTGTCTACAGGAAGTTTATAGGGATGCTTTTGGGAATAGCACCCAGGAGGGAGTAAGGGAAGCAGAGCTGGGCAGTGGGAGAAGTTGAGCTGTGGTTCAACCGAGGCCTCAGTCGATCCTATGGGGAATGCTGGCCTTTCAGAGCTGCTGTGAATTGAGAGAAGAGGGCCTGGCATTTGCACCCCAACATGGGCTAGTCTTTGGATGTGGGCTTTCCTGGGGAGGCAGCGTGACATTGGGGATGGCAGCTCTTCTTTGCCTAAGAGCCATTCCCAAAGAGGGATACAACTATGCTTCAGCAGCAAACACTCTTGACAGTGGGGTAACAAGTGCATGATCCAGATTGCACACGGAATCTAGAGGGCATCTAGATTGCACATGGGCACATCCACTACAGTAGCCTTCCATAGCCCACAAGTTGATTTGTCTTAAAAATTGAATTCAAATTTGTGTTATGCTTTATAATATATATTCACTGATTATAAAAATGTTCTAGAATCCTCACCACGACATAAAATGGAAGCTTTAGGGAGGTCCAATGTACTTACTCCTATGGCTTCTCAAACATCTCTCTGCAACTGCCCACATGTCCCAATGTGAGCAGCCTGGCTCTTGGCTATCCTCATTCTTTTATAGATATTAAACTGATGTGCAGGGTTAAGAGACTTATGGAAATCTCACTGCTTTTGAGAGGAGAGCTTGGTATGGGCCCACCCTCATGGTTTGAAGCACTTGCCGCTTGTCTTTGCTGCTTCTCAGATACATCTGCTCATTCACCAATAAATGGAACTAAGCAACTAGAAAGCACACCAGCAAATCTAGTGCTTTCTCTCAAGGCCTAAGGGCTTATCCTGACAGCTCAAGCGATCTTGTGAAGAAACCCTGTGTTGGTTTAAGGAGCAAACAGATTTTAACGAATCTTTGCCAGTAAGCTGCCTCATTTTTCTAGCAGGATAAACAAAAAGAGACCCTCCACACAGTGTGAAGGTTTCTGAAAATTAAAAACACCTCACTGATTTTCCCAGGAGCTGGATTCTCATTTAGTGCTGCAGTGAGTGTCAAAACCAGGGGAAGCAGTTGTAACAGTGCTTCCACCAAGCTTGCTCACACTGCCCTATGGTCTTTAGCATTCCTGTGGAAGCCTTCGTGCATGTATGTGTGCACACAGGCATTTGTGAGTGTGTATGTACATGGCTTGTGTCTGGGTGCACGTGTGTGCACATGTATCCATGTGTACACACATGTGTGTGCACATGTGGGAGGTAAGGAGTGGGAGGGAACCTTATAGAAACATTTCAATGAGTGGCGGTGGGGTTTCTAATTAAATGTCCTAGATGGATGTTCAAAGAAAGGGAATCTTTTTTTTTCCTTTCTTTTTTTCTTGGTGATGTTTTCTTAAATATAGAAAAGTACAGCCCTAAAATGTTTAATATCTTAATTTCCGTTTTATTCAGTTTTGAGGACCTCATTTACTTTGTACATGACTGACTCGGCTAGGATGAGGGGGAAGGTCAAGTCATGAGTTGCATGAGGTGGAGAGAGGGCGAGGGAGACTTTTACTCAGGAAAGTACAGCATCCCAATCATCTGCGGGGCTGCCTGTATTTTGGAACCCGCAGGTGCCCTCTAGTGGCCTTTGAATGATGTGTGGGAAGAAGAATGCAGGCTCATTTAGGAGCATTTGGAAACCAGCCCTAGAAGCTATTGGATCTCTTCTTTATTGGCTGCAGTTTGTTACTCAGACCATTATTCTGACTTCTAATTCTATGTCATTTTTCTCTCTTCTATATCAGTAGTTGCATGGAGTCGGCTGAAGGCAAGCAAATGATACAAAAATATGAAGAGATGCTCTCATTGCTGGAAAAGTAAGCAGCTTCTGGGATCGTGTTGTTCTATAAAACACATAGCCCCCAGGATGCCTTTCACAGTTCCAAATTTGCACAGATTCCTCAGTGACTGAAATGTCACTCTGTGCTTTATGTTGTAACCACGATATTTGTAAGTACAGTATTTCTGGGTTGGAAACTCAGGGTCTCTGGGGAATGCAGCTCTCTTCTGGAAATAAACCTTTTTCCAATGTAGTTTTGTTGGGAGCATGAACTTGGCAGAGTTAGAAAAAGTGGGGCACTCCTCATGGCACTCTAAGATCTGTGTCTCTGAAAATTGCAGGAGCTGCTCACTAAGTGGAAAGCAGTAATTTTTGCTTCACAAAGAGAAAATACTTTTTAGAAATACTTTCTGTGTCCTTTTATGGAGAAGGCATAAAATGAAAATTTTAATCAAGTTCATAATTGTTCCTACTTAAAACTGCAATAGGTCTTTTGTGGTTGCTGGATTTAGGAACAGCCCAGTCATTGTCTTGTCTCCCCCTTTGCCTTGTCCTCTTATTCTTAATTTGGGAAAATAAGATTATATAGATGATGATGATATTGATAGTGATGATGGTGGTGTTGATGGTGTTGATGCTGGTAATGGTGTTTAGCATTGCTTTAGACAAACCATTTGGTGGCACCCCATCTGCCAAGTCACCCAAGTTCTACTTCTATTACTTCCCAAATAGCTTCAAATCTATCCACTCTGCTCTGTCTCCACTAGTGCCTTCTCAAACAACCAAGACATCTCTGGCTTGAACTGCTATACTTCCTTCCTAGCAGGCCTCCCTGCTTCCAGATTTGTGTCCTTCATTGCTAGACACTATCACAAAATCCAGTGTCACCCAGCTCCCCAGCTGGGGAAGCCATCAGTGCTTCAGTGCTTCAGTGCTTCAGTGCTTTGACACACAAAGCCCTGCCTTTGCTTCCCTCTCCAGCCATGTCCCACACCATTCCCATCCTCAGGTGAACATATCTCCTTGTTGTTTTCTGCACACACGTTGTGCTGTTTTTCACCTCCACCCTGTTAGCCGTGCTCTGCTTTGGCCAGAAATGCCCACTCCTCCTTCACTGCCCAACCTCTGCTCATTCTCTGCGACTCTGTCAAATATCACTTCTTTATTTCTTCCATGAAACCTTCTCTGGCATTCTCCTATCACCCTACCTCTTGCCATTAGATACCTAAAGTGTTCATTTCTCTTGTACATTGCTTCTTGGTATAACAATTATATGTTTATCTGTGGTCTCCACCATTAGTCTCATCTACCATTTTATCCCCCAAGCCCAACCTAGAGCAGGAGCTCAGTAAATGTTCAATGACTGAATGGGCTCATGTCCTTTAACAGGTGAAGATCAGTGTGAAAGTAAATGTTACCCAGTAATCTCTTCCAGCTTTTCCTGAGGCTAATTGAAACTTCTCTCCTTCTCCCAAACAATCCTATGAAGACTCTCTGGCTACTCTCCTCTGAGTTAAGCTATGCCACCTTTAGAAATGAGTGATTACCTACAGGAGCTGCCATACCTAGCTGGGTCAATGACTTTGACTAGAGAATATATTCAATTATTTTGCTATTTGAATTTTCCGCTGGTGTTCTAGATCATAACCAAGTGTTGGGGAGTTAGGAGGGTGCTTATGAGTTGGTGCTTGTCTCTAATCCTTGCAGGTATGAGACAAGACTTTATGAGGACTGGTGTCAGACAGTATCAGAGAAGTCGCAGTACAACCTTTCCCAGCCGCTTCTGAAGCGTGACCCAGAGACAAAGCAAATCACTGTCAACTTTAATCCACAGGTAAGTCGAGCAGCAGTAAACTTCTTTGGGGTTCCTGAAAAGTTTCATTTAACTCTGCTGATTTCAAAGGCAAGAAGTTTGCTTGTTTGTTTGTTTAAGAATATGCAAAAGATGCTCAAAAGAATTTGGACCCTGGATTTCTTCTTTGGGATGAATTCTGAGGTGTAATGCATTCTCACATTCTTCTCCAGGGTTGTCTAGTATGTATACTTTGATTTTGCATAGCAAGAAATATTGCAAAAATCACTGGTCACTTAGTATCAAGCATAGTCCATGTAAAGTCTGTGGACTAGATGCTGGAGACCAAGGAAATGTGAGACCTGGTCCCTGCCCTCATGGAACCCATAATCTAGTTAGAGAGCTAGAACTTAAGGTTGCAAAAATCTCTCTGTATTAGATAGCATATGATAAATTACAAAAGAGTAGCTTTGGAAAGAAGACTCTAGAACAGTGATTCTCAACTAGGCACAATTTCACCCTCCTGGAAATATTTTTGGTTATCACAATTGGGGAAAATGTGGCACTACTGACATGTAGTGGGTAGAGACCATGGGTGCTGCTAAACTTCCTACAGTGCATAGGTCAGACCCCCACAACAGATTATCTGGCCCCAAATGTCAATAGTGCTGAGGCTGAAGAATCTTATTCCAGATGATGAAAAGGGTGGAAGATCAATGTGGTCTATACCAGCCATAGAGAGCTTAGTGTTGGAGAAAATGATGACTGTAAGTTAGCCCATATCAGGAAGTTCATCACTGAGCTTAAAAAAAAAAAAAAGTAAATGTATTGGCTGCATTGAGCTAAAAACAGTCACCTACTTCCGCCTTGATGGCATGTTCTCCAGAAATGCACTTTTGACAGATCTGCAAACCAAGTTGACAGCACATTGGTGCCTTTTGAGAAAATAGAAAATTGTTATTTAGGTAGAGCATCAGTTCCTTCCTGGAATTAAAGGCAACAAAGGGAGTTGGAGGATACATTTCTTCATTTTGGCAAGACATGAGTCTGTCATTTAACTCATGTAAGTCCTTGGGATAATTTTAACAGTACTCATTGTAAGCCATATTGCATATTAAATGCCCAAAGAAATGAATATCTGTATTACCACGTAGGCCACAGTCTAAATGTTATAACTGGAGTAATTGAGTACTTGGGTTAAGACCCTATTGAAGATGGGTCACTCCTCCACTATACACCTCAAGGGCAAGGACTCTGTCTCAATGTGTAGCACCTAGTAGGTGCTTTACAGTCTGTACATGATAGAAGAGAAAGGAGAGAGAGAGGAAAGGAGCAAGAGAAAGAAAGAAAATGGGAGGGGCTAAAAATGTAAAGTATAATGTGAGTTCAACTCACATGTAATGTAGTGTGGCCAACTACAAACATACCAGTCAAACAAGAGCTATAAACACCCTTGCCTTGACTTCCAACTCTAAACAATATGGTAATAGCTGTGTTATTAAGAATATATGAATGTCGGTCTAGAGGGACAGGACTGCCAGATGCCTCTCTGGGGACAGAATAAGAATTGCATAGATTAAAATGTATTTTATTTAGATTTATTTAAAGTTTTTATTTACACTATTTAATTGACCTATTATTGGGCATTTAAATTATTTTCCAGTTTCTTCAGTATTTCATTGATTCTAAGATGCACTTTTTATTATTACATTTTAACATCTCTGAAATTGGGATTTGTCATATAGTTTAATAAGCTACATTTTTTTTCTTTCTTCCTTAGTTTGACATAAAATAATAGTGAATCTTACAGTTGATGCCATCCTAAATTGGATACAATATGGTATAAATAATGTTACAGTAAACATCTTGATTGTTTCTTTAGGATAAATGCCTAGAAATGGAATTTCTGGGTTTAAAAGTATTCACATTTTGAGACTTTTCATGTGTATTATCAACTTGGTTCTTCAGAAAAACGGAACCCAGTTATTTTGCTGCCAGCAAGATACAATATTGTTCATTTCTCCAAATCATTTCCTGCCTGATGAACTGAAAAAATAATATCTCAACGTTGCTTTAATTTGCATGTATTTGATTACTAAATTGAGCTCTTTTTCATGTGTTTGTTGACTGTTTTTACTTCTTTGCCTATGAATTGCTTGATCATGTCTTTTGTTCACTATTAGAGGTGCCCCCTTTTCCCATGAATTTGTGAAATATTTTTCACATACTAAGAAATTTGTTGTAAATATTTTCACCAGTTTAACTTTGCCTTTTCATTTAAAAAAATCATTATGATTTTTATGTACCTAAATTTTTTCATGAATGGAATCATACAATATTTGTCCTTTGTGTCTGGCTTATTTCACTCAACATAATGTTCCCAAGATTCATCATGTTCTTGCAGAACTGTGTGGGAGAGAGTGTAGACTACAATGTGAACTATGGTCCATGCTCAGTGGCAAAACCCCAGGATGCGTTTATCAATTACAATGAATGTGCCACAGTAATGAAGGATGTTTATGTGGGAGGGTGTGGGAGATGTGGGGAGTAGGGCATATGGGAATCCCTATATTTTTTGTGTAACATTTATGTAATCTAAGTATCTTTAAAAATAAATAAATATATAAAAATTTTTTTAAAAGATTCATCATGTTCTAGCAAGTATCAGAACTTCATTCCTTTTTATGGCCAAATAATATTCCATTCATACATATTTTCTTTTGATTTTTTAATTTCACTTTTTACGTTTGAATTTTTAATATCAATCTTGAGCTTATTGCAAAGTGAACTAGGGAACTGAGTCCACCACCACCCCCAGTGGTTAGTGCTTGCCTTAACCCTGAGGAGTGTTGGTAGGTCTGCAGTGAAGAACTGGCCAGCTATTGGAAGGAGAGCTAAGAGCTCAGTGTCACTATATGGAGCCAAGAGTGGGGGGAGTGGGAGGAGGAATCCATGGCTTTGTACGTGTCTTTTCCCTTATGCCCATACATATCAGTCCTTGTAGCTTAGCTATAAGCACAGAAATAAATGAGCAAAGGATGAAGAGGGTGCCTTAAAACCATGCTGGAAGCTTCTCTGTTGTTTCATTGGGCTGTATCTGCTTGGTTCTGCATTTCTGCAGTTGCCACTAAACTCAGGGCCCCAGAGAAGTTCAGAGAGGTCTGGGTGACTTCCATTCCCTGAGTGAAAGTCCAGCACAGGATTACAAAAATTGTGGGATATTTCAAATGATTATATTTAACTATTAAATTTGTTAGAGGGTAATCCCTCAATCCTGTTCTTGTCTCTCTATAGCAATGAGCAGGACCTCATTTGGAGATACTAGAAGTCTAATTTGAGGCCCCTCATGTATGTGGTGTTCCAAGGCTTGATGATCCTCCCTTTCATACGACTTCCTTGATAGTAACTGGCTTGGTCAGTGTGAGCCTATTGTTTCATCAGCCACATGCCAAAAGCATAGAAGGTAGAGCCTTGGGAAGCGGGTGTGGCTCAGTGGATGGAGCCCCCGTTTACCATATGGGAGGCCCGGGTTCGCGTCCCGAGGCCTCCTTGTGAGGGCACACCGGCCTGAGCGGTGCGGTGGGCTGATGCAGCAACCTCACGGCAGGAAGCAGGTGTGGCTCAGTGGATGGAGCCCC
>JAQZBX010020584.1:0-32898 GCA_029593785.1 Cabassous unicinctus
TCTGGTTTTTAGAATGCTGGTGATAAACCACAACTGATTTATTATAGGACCATCCTGTAGGGGAAAAGACTGTAACTCTAGTATATTTGGTCAACCTTAAGAGATATAGCAGGGGGACAGATGTGGCTCAAATGGTTGGGCGTCCATCTCCCATATAGAGGGACCTGGGTTCGATCCCTGGGACCTCCCAGTAAAAATTAAAAAAAGAAAAATATAGAAGGCTCGTGGGTGCGCTGCCAGGCCCCGTGAGCCACGCAGCAAGATGATGACATAACAGGAGAATGACACAAAGGGAGAGCCAAGACAAGGAACTGGGGTGGCGCAGGCAGGAGGACGCCTCTCTCCCACATCAGAGTTTCTGAGGATCGAATCCCAGTGAAGACAGGAGGAGAAGGATGAGAAGAGAGGGCAGGAAACGGACACAGAGATTTGCCAGAGAATGGGCACAAAAACAGCAAAAATGGGGGTGGTGGTAAAAATGAATAAAAGTAAATAAATGAATAAATAAATCCTTAAAAAAATGTATAAGGGAGTAAGATACGGACTATAGTTAGTAGTAATACTTTGACGATATCTAACAAATGTTTCACAACAACGCAAAGTATTTGTGGTGGGGTGATGTGTGGGAGCCCTGTATGATGTTATGCATGTTTAGTAAGTTCACAATGTTTACTGAACACTTACAGTTTATGTATGTTCATGTATGAATGATATACTTCAATAAATCATTTTAAAAAATTTAATGGGGGTAGGGCAGGCTTCTTTATATAGATCTGGCTACAGTACATTTGAGTTGAGACCTGAATGATGCAGCTTTGGGGATGCCTGGGAGAATGTTCCAGAAAGAGAATATTCTAAGAGTAGTGGAATGACACTGAAGGATTTGAGTAGAAGAGTGACTTGATCTGATTTAAAATTTTAAAAGAGCATTCTGGTTTCTGTGAGTTAGAAGTAAGAGAAGTGCGAGGAAGCTACTGATGCAATCCAGGAGAGGGGTGATGGTATCTGTCGAGAAGTGAGATGGTGAGAGGTGGATGGATCCAGGTTGTAGTTTGGAGGGAGAACTTACAGGATGGATGGGATGTGAGGAAGGAGCAAAGTGACTGGGTGGATGGTGGTACTGTTTTCTGAGATGGGGAAAACCAGAGCAAACAAGGTTTTGGGGGGAATTAAGAATTTTGGACATGTTAACTTTATGATAGTTATGATTCATGCCAGGGTAGATGTCCAGTTGTAGTTGGATATGTGAATTCAGAGCCCGGGGAGTGGGCTAGGTGGGAGATACAGGCCAGGGGAATAAAGGAGTTCCCCGAAGGAGGGAGGGAGTTAGAATGGAGAAGTCTTGGACAGAGCCCGAAGGATCTTTAACGTTTAGAGCTAAGATGCGAGAGGATTAAGAAAGGTCATCAGTAAGGTAGGAAGAAAACCAGGAGAGCAGGGGACATCAGGCCCGTACCTATCTGCCCAAACATCAACCTCCATCTCGCAGAAGCACTGCTGTGAGCAACGCCAGCCTTTTTGCCATGATTGGAGAGGATGGGGCCAAATCTTAAATCCTTCCACAAATGTTTACTGAACAAGGCCCTGTTCTGAGCTGGAGACAGCTATGGCTGGTAGAGGCCCATGTTAGATAATGGCCCTCCAAAACAGTCCATGTCCTGGTCCCTGGAACCTGTGAATATATTACCTTACATGGCAAAAGGGGTTTTGCAGGTGTGATTAAGGATCTTGAGATGGGAAAATTATTCTGGATTGTCCAGGTGGGCACAATGTAATCCAAAGGTCTTTGCAAGGGAGGGGGGCAGGAGGGACAGAGAAGGAGATGTGAGGACAGAAGCAGTAGTCAGAGTGGTGCAACCACAAGCGAAGGAATTCAGACAGCCTCTGGAGTCTAGAGGCTTGAAAAGACAAGGTACAGATTCTCTCCAGAGCCTCCAGAAGGAACGCAGCTCTGCCAGCACCTTGATTTTAGCCTTGTAAGACCCATTTTGGACTGCAGAACGTAAGATAATAAATTCGTGTTGTTTTCAGTCAGTAAATTTGTGGTAATTTGTTACAGCAGCAATTGGAAAGTAATACATGGAGACGTGGCAAATAAACTATAATAAATAAACACGGGATATTTGTGAAGTGGCACAGCCCTTTCTCTCTCAGCCCTTCCTGATGGGCCTCTGGAACCCTCTTTCTGAATAGACAAATCCCCATACCAGCTGGTGTTTTTGTTTGGTATTGTATCTTTACCGTGATACCCTAATTATTATCACTTTGCTACCTTTGTTCTACTCTCTCTCTCTCGACATAAACATTTTCTGATGAAACATCTGAGTGTAAGCTGCAGACACATTACTCTTTGCCCTTACTTTAGCACATATCTCCAGAAAACAACATTCTCCTACACAACTACATTGCAATAACAACAATGTAGACATTTAGCTTTGATATATTATTATCTAATATATACTCCATATCTAAAATTTCCCTATTGTATCAATAATGTTCAGTGTATCTATTCCCTGCCCCCAGATCCAGATTCCAATCAAGGATTATTCATGGCATATAGCTGCCACTGTCATGTGTCTCTTTAGGCTCCTTTAAATCTCCTTTAATCTATAACAATTTCTCAGCCTTTTTTTTTCTTTTGAATTATTAACACTTTGAAAGATTCCAGTCCAATTATTTTTTTCAGATTGTCCCTCAGTTTGAATTTGTCTGCTATGAAATAATGTTGTTTATTTTATATTTGCCATAATGAAAAATTATTTTTATTTTTTCTAAGCAACTGAAAACATCCAGTTCAATGAACCCTACAGACAAAATGGACCAAAACATGGCTTCCTCCCCACCAGACAGCTGTATGAGTGAATGACACACACACACACCTTAGAGATGATAATGCCCCACATTTTCAAGGCCAGGCCACTGTTTATTGTGGTCTGGGAAGAGTCTAGGTAATTCCCTATAAAATATAGAACGATTTTTGCTAACTTGTGTCCTATGGTACTATGTTAACCTTGATGGAGCACTTTACTAGCTAAACATTCTTACATTATAAAATTGCCATTTATTATAATTTTGTTTGTGAATATGATTTCTAATAATATCCTATAAAGGACCTTAAATGACAGTAACAAGAAATTCATTTTTAATAACTGATATTTACAAAGTAATTTAAATAATTTTTATATCTTTTTCCAAAGAGCTTGCATTTTGGGTCCTGAATTTGTCATCAACTTCCTTTTAAAACCCGCTTTTTGGTCCTCAAATTGCTTGTCCCAGTATGAATTTCATTTGCTTTCAGTTATGCTGAAAAGCTTAAAAATAAGGTACTTTTAGTCCCAATGATAATCCCTATATAATCCCTGTAAAAGGCATTACCGGTAGGGAAGTGCTGAGACACATTTCAACAAGTGCCATCCTAGAAAGATGAGGTATCAGAGCTACATACAAGATGGTGGGTTCACAGTTCTAACGTGGAGTTGGCCTCCCCACTTTTTAAAGTATCTGTTGTGATCACCCTGCAGAAGCAGGATGGACCCCTCCATTCAAATTTTGGTTTGGATTTCAAGAATGATGATGTGGAAGACAAAAAAAAAAAGAAACAGAAAGAGAATGATGTGGAGAGTGGATGTAGCTCAGTGGTTGAGTGCCTGCTTCCCATGTATGAAGTCCCGGGTTCAATCCCTGGTACCTCCTAAAAAAAAGAAAAAGAAAAAAGAAAAGGAAAAAAAAAGAATGATAATGTCACACATGCACAAAGTGGATATGAAAGCCTCACATTATGAGACTTTCTGGGGACAGCAGGAAAGGCTCCTGGATGGTTTGAAGCCATATGTACCCCGAGAAAAACATGTTATTAAGTCTAATCCATTCCTGTGGGTATAAACCCGTTGTAAGTAGGACCTTTTGATGAGGCTACTTCAGTTAAGGTGTGTCCCATCTCAACCAGGATGGGTCTTAATCCTAGTGCTGGAGTCCTTCATAAGAGAATGAAATTCAAGACACAGAGAGAAAACCACAAAAGCAAGAAGCTGAAATCAACAGTACCCATAAGGGAAGGGAGACCAGCAGATGCCACCATGTGCCTTGCCATGTGACAGAGGAACCCAGGATCACTGGCAGCCTATTTTTGGGAAGAAAGCATTGCCTTGATGATGCCTTGATGAGAACATTTTCCTGGCCTCAACCTGTGAGCAAATAAATTCCCATTTTATGGTATCTGCTTGGAGCAGACTAGAAAATTAAAACAGCTCCCGAGCTGTTCCACAAATGGCTAGAGAGAGCAGGAAGGGGTGACTGGCTTTGGGTTTTATTGTGGTTAAGGGCTGGGACTGGGGTGAGGGTTCTTGCGTGAGAACTGCGGCTTGCATGAACTTTCCGCCAGCTCTGAGGGAAGGAGTAGCTGGGCTTTCTTATCAGCTTGTCCAGATGTGGGCAGAAGGGTAAAGGGAAGAGGTGGGGCATGAAAGCTGTCAGTAGTCCAACACGGAAAATGAAGGCAGACTATTACAGTATTGCTATAGACTTATTGATTCCCCCCCCCCTAACAATGTGTTGTTAATGTTATTCTTTTACCCTTCAAGCTGCCTCCTGTGTCCAGTTGGCATCAGGAAAAATACCCTGATATGCCCCCAGTGGTTGTGGCTTCCTCTTGTCCCTTAACTGCTTTCCCTCCTGGCTTTAGCCTGCCTCTCCCTTGAAGATTCTCAAGTGGAGAATGCTCGTTCCTACACCCCACTTCCGATCGTTCTGCTAGCTTCCATGTTTGGAGCAATCCTCCTTTCCTCACAAGGAACTTTGCCTTTTCCATCAAGGCTTGCTAGAGTTAAGTCTGTTAAGTCTGGCTGGCTGGGCAAGAGAGTTAACATAACAGTGCCTTAAATACGATAGAAACTTATTTCTCTCTTAGAAAAGCCCAGGCTGATCTGACCAGGGAGACGCGAGGAGGTGTTTGCTGGAGGTTTCTGAGAGTAAAATGCCGTCTTTCTCTGTGGGAGCTACCAGAAGAGACGCCTTCTTTTCCTCTGGAAGGTGCCATAGAAGAGTGCAGCCGCGAGGGACTCCGTCTGAGACAAGAGCTGGCCCATGATGGAGTCAGGGCTGCGAGAGCCACAGCGAAAGGAGTTGGAGACTAATGACACCGTAAATCTTGGGATCAGACTGTGCCCAGAATCAGAAAGCCGTCACTGGGCTTTCAGGTCTGTGAGCCTGATCCCAAAACAAATGGCACCATGAAATCTGTCCCACCTCGAGGCAAAGAGACTGGCCTTTTGTATTCTGTGCCAGTCAGTCAGTCAGTCACAGGCTGAGGTCTTTCCTGAGTGGGAGGTGGGGAGGCAGCATTTCCAGGCAAGGTGGCTCCCTGCTGGGGGGAGTGCAGTTCTCCAGAGAAGAGGCAGCTGTGAATTGTCATTGGTCATCGTCATGGCAGCTGGGAGACGGGTGCCCCTGCAGGTGAAGGAGATCCAGCTACCCCCAACAAAGGATCATTGTAATGATTTCCTTGTGAATCGTTCTAGGGTTGGTTTATATAAACACAAGCAAAACAAACATATTTCACTCCCATCTCCCCACCCTCACACTTCACATAAAAGGTAGCACAACAAAATAAAAATTAAAAAATACAAATAAATAAATAGATAAAGGTAGCGCAGTATACTCTGTTCTATACCTTGCTCTTTTCCCTTAATTTAGCTTGGAGATCTTTCCATATTGGTAAGAAGTGTCTTCCTTCTTTTCTTCAAGCTGCATAGTGCTCCACTGCGTGGAGTACCAGAGTTTATTTAATGAGTGCTCTCTTGATGGCCATTCAGGTCACTTGCAGTCTTCTGCCACCACAAACAAGCTGCACCAAAAATCTTGCACATGATGTCATTTTGCATGCTAATACCTACACCTGTGGGATAGATTCCCCAAAGTTGAATATTTTTATTCCCATCAGTTATATGTAACAGTACCTATTTCCTCATAATCTCAGAAGACACATACCTATTATGTGTCTTATAAAACCTTTGCATTTTTGCTTTAAAATATTTTAGGAACCTTCCTTTCTTATTATAAAAATAATATATGCCTATTGTAGAACATTTGAGAAGTACAGCTTTTAAGCTTATGTTTTGCCTATGTTTAAACATTTCAGAAAAATATTTTACCCACTTTGTCTGAAGGCATTTCCCCCTTAATTGCCTAGAAGTCTGTTTACAAGTAGTCAAAATGCTTAAAGTACCAAAACTTAGAGGAATATTTTATGAGTTGAATCATGTCTCCCCAAAAGTTATGTTGAAGTCCTAACTCCCAGCACCTCAGAATGCGACCTTATTTGGAAATAGAGTTGTTGTAGAGCAGGGGTTCTTAACCAGGGGTCTGTGAGCTTGAATTGAAATTCAAAAACCATTATTCTTGTGGGGATGTGTTGGCGCAGGTGTGATGTATTTATTAAATAATACACAGCATAGTGTGGACTCAGTAAGGGGTCCGTGGATCAAAAAAGGCTAAGAACCCCTGTTGTAGATGGACTTAGTTACATGCAGATGAGGTCATACTGAATCCAACATGATGGTGTCCTTATAAGAAGAGGAAGAGAGACGTCGCCCAGGAGAATGCCACGTGAGGATGGCGACAGGAAAGAAGGCCCCGGGGCAGGAACTGGCGTGCTGCACCTGCGAGCCAAGGAACGCCACGTGCTGCTGGCAAACAGCAGACGCTGGAAGAGGCAAGCAAGGAGTCTCCCCTACAGGTTTCCGAGGGAGCATGGCCCTGCTGACGCCTTGATTTCAGACTCTGGCCTCCTGAACTGCGAGACGATGCATTTCTGTTGTTTGTGGTACTTTCTTATGGCAGCCCAAGGAAACGAATACAGAAGGCAAAATGTATGCATATTTAAAGTAAACTGCGTGCTCCCATAGTCCAGTGCCTCAGGGACCCTCGGCTCCCAGTGAACACCTGCCTTGGGTGCATCCTGGCGGGACAGTCCTCTGGGGCCCCTTCATCCCTGCCGCCCTTCTGCTGAGAAGCTGACAGCAGCGAGTTCCCAACTCGGGGCCTTCGTTCGTGCTGCCCCGTCCTTCTGGGGCACAGCTCTTTCCTCTCTTCATCCAGAGAGCTCTGCCCAAGTAGCGCCACACCAGAGAGACCCTTCTGACTACCACCAGTCCCCTCTCTGCCCTTTCTTCTCAGGGCCTGCCCGGATAAATGAACACTATCTATTTATTTCTTAATTGGCTCTGATCTGGCTGCCTCATCTCAAACAAGCTCCATGAGGGTGGGGACTTGATTCTCCTCCCTGTTCTACTCCAGAGCCTAGAACATAAATGGCACAGATGGGACTTATGTAAGGAATGAATGACTGTGGAATACATGGAGGGGACCAATTCAGTACCACGCCTCTGGGTAGCCAGCTCTGACTGCTCCCTGCTGAAAGTGCTTCCTGCTTTCCTGGGCATCTCAGGTACTTTGTCTGCACCACACTTTTGGCTTTATCCCCTACTTTCTCCTCTTTATTCACTCACATCACCACTGTGAACCCAAACCTTTAGAGGACAGGGTCACTCCACGTCATCAGTGAATGCTCTGCCAACATGCACTCGATCAGGATTTGTTGGCTGGGTGGTTAGATATCACCTTCTCACTCTCTCTAGAAGGACTTTGTGGAAGAGGTGGACTTGAAGATATATTTGTGGGAGCCTGGGCAGTTTACGATATTGGAGGAAAGCCTTTCAATGGTTCAGGTATGTTTTACTTTTTCTACAAGCCTTTTGGCAGATTTCATTTTCCAAAAAGGGCTACAACAAGGCCCCACCTTCAAGGAGCTTACTTTAGAGGGGGCAGCCAGATCAGAGACAAATTAAGAAATAAATAGATAATTATTTATCCTAATAAGCCCTAAGAAGAAAACAAAAAAGTCTACAAAGTGGTAGAGCCACTTTGGAAATCAGTTTGGCAGTTTCTTAGAGAGTCAAACTTAGTCTTACCATATGATCCAGTAATTGTGTTCCTAGATGTCATCCAATAGGAGGTGAAAACTTATGTCACACAAAAGCCTGCACATGAATGTTCACAGAAGCTTTATTCTTAATTTCCAAAAACTGGAAGCAACCAAGATGTCCTTCAATAAGTGAATTGATAAAATGTGATACATCCATACCACGGAATATTATTCAGCAATAAAAATAATGAGCTACCAAGCCACGAAAAGACATGGAGGAAACTTAAATGCATATTGCTAAGTGAAAGAGGAAAGTCTGAAAAGGCTGCATACTGTATAATTTCAACTGTAGAGCATTATGGAAAAGGCAAAACTATAGAGAGTAAAATGATCAGGGGTTCAGGGTTCAGGATGGAGGAATGAATCACAGGCCATTTTTAGGGCAGTGGCACTACTCTGTATGATACTCTAGTGGTGGATCCATGACATTATGCATTTGCCAAAAGGCAAAGGGGAGTGGATGTGGCTCAAGCAGTTGAATGTCCGCCTCCCACACGGGAGGTCCCAGGTTCAGGTGCCTCCTGAAGAAAAAACAAAACAGACAATGAGGGAAAAATAAACAAACAGAACACAGAGAACTACATCATAAAGAGTGAACCCTAATGTATACTAACAATGTATCAAAATAGGTTCATCAGTTGTAGCAAATGTATCACTCTAATGCAAGATGTTAATAAGGGAAACTGTGTGGGAGTAGATACGAAATTTTTCTGTAAACCTAAAACTACTCCAAAAATATAGTTTATTTTTTTTCAAAAAAGGGCTTCAGCAATATTTCTAGTCCCACGTGTTCTTCCAGAACATTGCTATTCCCCTATGAAGAGTGGAGTCCATGTCACTCCCCTATGAACCTGGGTGGGCCTTTGTGAGTGCCTCAGCAAATAGAGTCAGGACTGGCTACATACTTTGCAGGGCCCAGTGCAAAATGAAAATGTGGGGTTCTGCTAAAAAAATTATTAAGAATTTCAAGACAGCGACTGCAAAACATTAAGCCAATTTTGGGGCCCTTCTAAGTGTGGGCCCCTGTAAACTGCACAGCTTGCACATGCGTGAAGCCGGCGCTGAATAGAAGGCAGTGGAAGTGACACTAGATGACTTCTGAGGCTCACTATAAAAGGCGATACAGCTTCTGCCCAGCTCTCGGGGTGCTCCACCTCGGAGCCCAGCCACAGTAAGTAAGGAACCCCAGGCTCCATGAAAACCATGTGTGGGTGTTCCGGCCAATAGCCGGCTGCGGGCATCAGCTGCCAGATGTTAGTGCCTGAGCCCTCGGTGACTCCAGCCCAACCATTGAATCACCCCCAGCCTCTGTGTCTTTCTGCTCAGACCCCAGGCGTTGTGGAGCAAAGGTAAACCACCCCCACGGTGTCCTTTCCAAATTCCTCACCCACAGAACCATAACAACCAGCAGCATAATAAACGGCTGTCTTAAGCCCCCCTCGTTTGGGGGTAATTTGTTACTCAGCTAAAGATAACTAGAACACTCTATAGGTCTCTCCTTTTTTGAATTATTGCAATTTTGGTTCATAACAAGCATTTTAACTGTTGCTCTTCTTAAAATTTGGAATTATACACTTATTTATGCAGTGTTCTTTTGGTTTGTAGCGGTTCTATTGTTTTTTTGTGCATTCTATGGCATTTGGGGGCAGAGGTTTACCTTCCCAATTCAGATGGGTCTAGGGGAAATCCTTGCATATTCTTCATCTGATCTGGTCCCCTTCCCTCCTCAGAACATCCTGTGCTAGTTGTCAGACCCCAGACTCAGGCTCAGGAGGCAGAAGGGACTTCTGAGCTGGTTAGTTCCAGCGCAGCTGCATTCAAGGGCAAGAAAGCCTGCCCACAAACTCTGCTGGCCAGCAGGAGGCGCCAGGACCCTTCCTTAGTCTAAGGCTGGAAGCATCTCCTCACCTGTCTCGTCCTGGGTGACTGCAGTTCTCTCCTCATAGGTGTGGTAGAAGGCACACAGCTCAACACTTCGCATATTGCATGTGTGATCTTGGGAAGTTCACTCAGCCTTTCAGTGCCCGAGCGTCCTTGGCAAAATGAGGATAATCCTCCTAGGATTAAGGTGAGGATTAAATCAGTTAATAGGTGTGAAACACTTGGAGCAGTGCCTGGCATATACTAATACTGCAAAAGTGCTAGCTATTCTTACTGCAGTTGTGTTTATCAGTTGCTGTGGACTCAAATGAATAAGACAGTCCTTCAGAAAGCTCACAGCCTAATAAGAGAGGTAGATAAGTAAATATTGTATAATACTGACAAGAAGATGCTCATGGGGTATGAACAGGGTATGGAGGCAGATGTAACCAAAAGCGGCTTCCCAGAGGAGAGTGCACTTGAGAAAGGCTTTTAGGAATGAATAAGACAGACAGACTTTGGACTTGAGGAGGCAAGGCAGGGGAAATCATTGCAAAGCAAGAGAGCAACAAACATGAAGCACCAACCTGCAGGTATGTTTGGGGACCTTCAAGTTCAAATTGTTCTAATTGACAAAAGCACTGGGAGCAAGGGAGGAAGTGGAGGGAAAAGAGATGGAAGAGACAGGCAGGGGCCAGATCATAAGAGGCCCTGGAAAGTCAGGCATATGCAGTTGGACTTAAACTGTGGGTCTGTGGTCTCCAAGCAGCTCATACAACCCCACTGGGGTATATAGAGAAAATATTTATATTAGAACTTCTATTTCATTTGTAAATGTTATCTTTTTGGGACTTCTTTTTCTGTATCTATTTTATAATGTAAATAATATATTAGTAGAGTGGTACCTGGATATAGTTTATAAATAAATATCTGTATATTGGGGTGCATGCTAGGTTTGAGGTTACAGGTCGAAGGTAGCTTTTAGTCAGAGAGTACCAACGTCAAGTTTGCTGTAGAAATAACATTCTAGAATGTTCTGGAGGGAAAGTGGGTCCAGCCAAAGCCTTGGCATTGTGGATGGAGAGAAAGAGATTTGAGAGATAGTAAGGAAGAAGAAATACACAAGCAAGAAGAAGCACATGCTCAGTCGTGGCAAATGCCTGTGAGCATTGAGCTGCTGAATGGGCACGTGCAGCAGATACTCCACAAACAGCAGGTGCTCAATCAGTGTCAAATATTGGTGGCCACAAAAAGCTTTATTACAGAGAAGCTGAGCTCAATATTGGAAAGTGTCAGTTGTGTTTGGAGTTTTTCCATTACCTTGGTTAGGTCATTTTCAGGCGAAGGTTGTGGGGAAGGAAGTAGATGGCACTGGGTTTAGGGATGGGTGGAAAGTGAAACTGCTGGGATAGGAAGTATGGGAGAGAGAGCCAGGGAGAATGGAGAGTGGCTGAAGGTTATTCTTCTGGAAGAAAGAGACTCAGGCGTATCTAGGGTTCAGGAGAAAGGGGATAAATGAAGGGCTTAAAAACAGAAGTAACGCCTTCAGCTACGTCAGCACCTCCCCACCACCTCCTACACCCTTCCCTTATCAAAGCGTAATTTTAGAAAGCTGAAACTATGACTCTCATCCAAATGTAAAGTGATTTGTGTCCAAGATTTATTGAGCTCATTAACGAGGGAACAGCATATGGTAAAGCTGGTTCAAAGGCACACCAGAGAGAAAGTATTTCTGGCCAGTGAGAGACAGAATGCTGAAATAAAATTGCAGAGTTAGTTCCAAACACTGGATAACGTCTTGCAGGTGAGAATTGCTTTCCTATGGCCATTGTAATAAATTAGCACAACTTCACTGACTTAAAACAACTCAGATTTGCTGTCTTACAGATAATAGAAGTCAGAAGAGTGATATGGGTCTCGCAGCATAAGTCAAGTTGTCGACAGAGTTGCATTCTCTGTTGAGGATGGGAAGAATGCATTCCTAGACTCTTCCAGCTTCTAGAGGCTGACCACATTTCTGGATTTATGGCTGCATCACTCCAACCTCTGCTTCTGTTGTCACACCTCTTTCTCTGGTCCTTCTGCCTCCCTCTTTCATCTTTTAAGGGCCCTTGTGATTATATTGGACCCACCTGGATAATCCAGTACAAGCTCCCTATTTTAGGATTTATAGCTTCTGCAGTATTCTATTGGCTACACAGTTCAGCCCTTACTTAGGGTGGGAGGGGGCTGTCCAAGGCTGTGAACACTGGATGGCATGGATCATTGGGGACAATCACTCTTCTTTTCATATGTGGTGTCGTTAAGATTTTTCCAAGATTGCAGAGACTTTATCAAAGCATTCTTTATTTTTCGGAAATGTCAATACAAGTATGTGTGTATACTAATTGTAAAACATAATAACATTAAAAAAACCCTCTTCTACAAACTATTTTCATTTTTGCATATTTTGTTAAGACTTTGTAAAAATATTTTTTACATATTTTAATATTGTAGTCTTAACATACATAAAATTTTGTAGTATAACAAGATTACATTCATAGACTCTGGAGTCAGATTGCCTGGATTCAAAGCTTGGTCCCATCACTTATTAGCTGTGTGACCTTGAGAAAGTAACAACCTTTCTATGCCTCAACTTCCTTATCAGTAAAATGAGGATACTAATACATCATAGGAGTGTTGTGAGGATTAAATGAGTTTAATATATTAAAAGTGTTCAAAACACGGCCTGGTACATAGAAAGTGCAAAAATAAGCACTTGTTATTATTCTCTTAGTGTTATGTCATGAAGGACTGAGAGTATTTATCATTGTGATTGTAACGGGTACATGCACCTGTGAATTGCTGTATCATAATTTTCTTAGCTATTTTCCAACTGAGGGCATTTAGAATGTTTTCAATACGAGTGCAAATGCAGAAATCAATGGCTTTGTAATAACAATCACTGTCAGTGATGTGCTGGGACAGCTTACACTGTGATCATGTGCATCTCTTCCCAACTCTGCCTTCAGTGACATCATATTGGCAAATTGAAATCAGCCATGGTGGGAGTATTGACACCAAGGAAATTGGCACACACTACAAAGCATGGCTTGTCCACCCAGAGAACTGGTGGTTAAACATTCACGGCACACCACCGATCATCCAGTATGTACTGAGAGATTGCTATGTGCTAGGTTCTATGCTTTGCTCTTTCCTGTGTCATTTATTTCTCACAAAACTCTGTGAAGTAAGACAAATTATTATCTCCACTTCACACATGAAGAAAGGGAAGCTCAGAGAAATTAAGTACCTTGTCCAAGGTCACACAATTGGTTTAAGTGGTAGACACTGGACTTAAAACCTGGATCTCTCTGAACCTGAAGTCCATTATTTTAACTACTATAGGACATAGATTCCCCACCCCCTCTTCATTTAATTATTTCTTTAGGATAAATTCTCAGGACTGGGATTTCTGGGTCCAAGAATATGTTCTAAGTGTGTGTGTCTCCATGTGTCTTGCCACTTTGTTTTTCCAAAGGGCTACTCTAGTGGCCCACATCTGAAACATGGCCACGGCAAACCAAAGTCCCGTGTAATTATTTGTCTCTACTCTGGGGCTCTCCAGGGCTTCATGTACTTTGTAGTATCCTTTGAGCATCATTATATTTTTCATCATAGCATCCACAGAAGAAGACTGGGAGGTGCTAGAGAAAACTAGCAGTTCTTGAAACCTTAAGATGTCAGTATTGACACATGTACAATAACCAGAACCCTGTTCATGAGTTCCTTCAGCCTTTTTATCTCAGTAAACAGCCAGCCTGCTGGCTTTAGATGTTACTCAGGGACTTTGCACCACCCTGCCAAGGAATGGCTCCCTCATTTATTGATCTGGGTGGGTCCATCCGGCTTTCTGCACACTTATGTCAGTAGCACACTCTGTCCTGTGCTCAGCCCCACCTTGACCAGCAATGCCCTGACGTTGGTGATTCCCAGCTTGGGCTTCACAGTGTCCCAGGGAAGGTAGCTGAACGCAGCTGGCAGCCTTGGACGAGGGAGGGTGGAGATCTGGCTCCAGGAGCCAGTTTCCAGTAAAATCTAGACACAGGCAAAGTGTGCTGCTCACTGCCTTCACACCTCTCGGTTCAGCATTGTCTTCCTTCTTTGGGGACCATACATCAACCTCAGCAGGCTGCAGTTTCTATCCCCACATGCCCTACACCAAAAGTCTGCTCAAAGTCAACTCCTTACACAGAGGGACAAATGATCTGTGCCTAATATCATCACCTTCTTCCTCCCCCCAGAATGGAAGTCCACAAGGACAAGGATTATCTGCTTTGTTCACTGCCTGACATATATATATAGTAAGTGCTCAAGAAATAGCTATTGAGTAAAAGAATAAACATTTTTATCTTTTAAAATTATTATTATTATTATGGATTACTAGCCGTACATGCTTATTGTAGACTTTTTTGAAAATATAGAAAAGGCAGAGAAGAAATTAAAACCACCCTTCAATCTATTGTCTTTTTTTTTTTTTTTTAGTTTTTTTCATTTTTCTCTATTGTCTTTTATTCCAAATAATGTTAATGTGTTTTGTTTTTTTCCCAGCAACTTTGACATCCAACTCCATCTACTTGTTATTGTGAAAGAGCTTAGAATGGTGTAAGGTGGTGTTAAAAAAAAATAATGACTTATAATTTCCCCACAATAGTCCTTTGGGTGGTCCCCATATAGTCCTTGTGCCCAGTGGCCATCTGCTCTTGATTATGTCCTTGCTAGAGGGGGTAGGATTATTTTAGGGAACGATGAAATTTGCAAAAACCTAATTAATTTTTAAAAGTAAGTTTATGTTTGGCAGTTATTCTGTGCTGGGGATGGAGGAGAGGGAAGCAGCAGGATGGTGGGCAGAGTCAGACACTCAAATAAACAACCAGGACATGTTGGGTGTTGCAACTCCAAAAAGGTTGGAAGTGATCACAACCCTGTGCGATAGCCCCGCGACACCATGTGCAAGGCTGACCCTTCTCGCAAACCAGTCCTGAGGACCCTGTCCTTCTTCATACTATGGTCTTCCAAAGAGGTCTTTCTTTTAGTTGATGGTTTGTTCAAAACCAAAAATCTAGTTTCAAAACGTGTTTTAAAATCCCCTCATTGCAGTGCTATTTTAAGAACAGGACTAGGATAGGAGCTCTGCTCTCATCTGTAACAGCCCCGTTATTTTGCAGGTGAGCAAACCGAGGCCCAGTTTGCTCGAGGTCAATAGCACGTTGCCCACAGACTGCGACTGGAGCCCATGTTCTCTGCTGTATCTCCCCGTTGCATCACACTGCTGTTTGCACTCCTTCACATGACCTTGAGAGATCACAGAATCTTGGGAAATTAATGATCTCCTTGGTGTTTGGAGTCTATTTATTCTAGTTCCCTCACCTTTGCCCCTCAGGAAAGTGCTACTGCTCAGGCAGAACAAAGATTTCCTTGGATATGTTAATAGTACAGACTTTTAAAAGTCATGATATGCAGGTTAAGGTGAAATATGAAAGCATGATAAAAAATAACTTGGTAAATGGAGTATACCGTCAGATTATGTCTATGTAAATTATATAACTATGTGTATGTACAAGGATATCTTACACAAATTGTATCTATGTGTAGGTGTGGGTGTATTATATATGTGTGTATATATATATGTATATATAAAATATCTATGTGTATGTACAAGAAAAAAGATTGGGAATGATTTTTTTGTGTGTGATAAAAATAATTGGCTTTAAGGTTCACTAGGCCCTTTTATTCCTATAAGTTTCCTTTAGAATGTATATTTTAAACCTGTTTTTCTTTAATAGCATAAAGGTTTAGAACTTTTGTGTTGTAGTTATATATAACATAAAATTTGCCATTTTAATAATTTTTAATTGTGCAATTCAGTGACATTAATTACATTTGCAGGAAGCGGGTGTGGCTCAATCGATAGAGCTCCCGTTTACCATATGGGAGGCCCCGGGTTCGCTTCCCGGGGCCTCCTTGTGAGGGCAGGCCGGCCCGCGCGGCACCATGGGCTGATGCAGCAAGACCTCACAGCAGGAAGCGGGTGTGGCTCAACCGATAGAGCCCCCCGTTTACCATGTGGGAGGCCCCGGGGTTCGCTTCCCGAGGCCTCCTTGTGAGGGCAGGCCGGCCCACGCAGCACGGTGGGCTGATGCAGCGGGACCTCACAGCAAGGGGGAGATAAGCAGACACGGAAAAAATACACAGCGAATGGACACAGCAAACACAAGCAGCAAGGTGGGGGATAAATAAATAAATAAATAAATCTTTAAAAAAAAATAAATTACATTTGCAATGTCATACAACCATTACTACTATCTGTTTCCAAAATTTTCCATCAGCCCAACCAGAAACTCTATATCCATTAAGCAGTAACTACACATCTCCTCTCTCCTTACCCTCTGCTAACTTCTAATCTACTTTCTATCTCTGGGAATTTGTCTATTCTAGATATTTCATATAAGTAGAATCACATAATATTTGTCCTTTTGTGTCTGGTTTATTGACTGAGCATAATGTTTTCAAGATTCATCCGTGTTGTAAGCAGATATCAGAACGTCATTCCTTCATATGGCTGAAAATGTTCCATTGTGTATATACCACATTTTGTTTATCCGTTCATGTGTTGATGGACAGTTTGTTTCTACCATTTGCTATTGTGAATAATGCTGCTATGAACATTGGCACACAAGTATCTGAGTCCTTGTTTTCAATTCTTTTGTGTAGAATTTTATTTTTATACCTACTTTGATTTTAATGTTGAATTATCATGAAATACTTTGTTTTGGATAATGCTTGCATTCACTCATTCTTTCATTTGTTTATCACATCATTTTTTAACATATGTGATGGGCTAAGTGCTGGGGTTCCTGGCCTCATGGAGCTTAAAAGTTAGTGGGAGAGACAATGGACAATAAAGAAATAGTCACACCATTAATGTGACATTGCACTTATAATTAATGCAAGAAGGAAATTATAGTGGGGCCTGGCACAGTTGGGGGTATCAGGGAAGATTTCCCCAAGGAAGTAATGTTTGCACTGAGATCTGTAGGATAAGAGGGAGTTAGTTAACTGGGTGAAGGAGAATGGAGAGCTAAAGGCAGAAGGAAAACATGTGCAAAAGCTCTAAGGCAGGAAGGAAAATGGGACAATTCTGGAATGAAGAGAAGACAATAGGTCTAGAAATGAAGCTATGGGAATGACAGGACCAGAGAGCCAAGGCCCTCTTAGAGAGCGTTAGAAAATTTTTAAATCTTTATCCTAAGAGCAATGGAGAGTCAGTGAAGGGTTTAAGCAACAGTGAGGGACACAATCAGAATAACCTTTGGACAATATCATACTGGCTGCAATATGGAGAACAGAGTAAGATGAGGGAAGATTACTCTTTTAGTTTGTCAAAGTTTCCCAAAGAAAAGTACCAGAGATGGGTTGGTTTTTATAAAGGGGATTTATTTGGGGGCAAAAGCTTATGCTTCCAAGGCAGTGAAAAGTCCAACTGAGGCACCATCAGAGATGCTTTCTCACCAAAGTCAGCTGCCATGTGTTGAAGCAAGATGGCCACCAATCTCTGCTGGGGTTTGAGCTCAGCTGAGGGCAGCCAGGCATGGGGCTGGTCTCTTTCCAGGCCTCCTATATCAGGATCAGATGCTCTGCTTTCTTTCCGAGTTCAGCTGTAAGCCATCAGTCATATAGCAGGGCTCAACTCCTCTTTTTTTTAAAGATTTATTTATTTACTTCATCCATTTTTAAACCCCCCCTTCCCCATTTTGCTGTTTTTTTGTGTGTGTCCATTCGCTGGGCAATTCTCTGTGTCTGTTTCATCTCTTCTCATCCTCCTCCTCCAGTCTTCACCAGGATTCGATCCTGGAGACCTCCAATGTAGGAGAGAGATGTTCTGCCATCTGTGCCACCTCGGCTTCTGGTTTTCAGAGCTTTCGGAGCATCGCGTCTTGTCTCTCTCCTTTTATGTCATCATCTTGCTGCCTGGCGGCTCCGCAGCTCACCGGCACACAGAGCCTGGCGGCTCCCAGGGCCTTGCGGCTCCCGGGGCCTGGCGGCTCACCGGCACACACAGCCTGGCAGCCCATGCGCCTTCTATATATATATATATTTTTTATTTTACCAGGAGGTCCCGGGGAACGAACCCAGGTCCCTCCATATGGCAGACGGATGCCCAACCATTTGAGCCACATCCGCCCCCTCAACTCCTCTTGAGTTGCTTCATAGGCCCAGCCTCTTGGGGCCTTGTGCTTAAGTGATACTCTAGTCCTCTCTCTTACATGGGAGGATCAAACATGGTGGTTTCCTTTTCCTGTGTCTGTCTGTCTATGTGTGTCTCTCTCTGTCTCCATTTTTATCAGACACAGCATGAGGGCAGAGACTCAACTTATATCATACCTCACTAAAGTGATTTTATCAAGCAATCTAATCAAAGGACCCTCAATTGAATTCAATGCAGTCAAAGGGTATCACCCATAGGAATAGGTTAGTTTAAAAACATAATCTTTCTCTTTTTGGAATTCACCAAATTCAAACTGCCACAGCTACCAAGGAGGCTATTACAAATAGTTCAGCAAAAGAGGTGATGGTAGCTAGGGCTAGGAGGAAGTAGAAGAAAGGAAGAGAAGAGATTAGATTCCAGAAATATTTAGGAAGTAAATTTGATAGAATTTGATGATTGATTAGAAATGAGGGTGAAGGGGGTAAGACTTCTGTACTGGCAGAGTGAGGTGCTCGGCAAATCCCTTTCCAAAAAGCAATGATAAATCTTGCAGAAGAATCAGCAATCTTGAATATATATTACCAGAAATTACCCAATATTAAAAAACAGAAAGAAAAAAGAATGGAGAAAAATGAATTAAGCCTCCGAGACATTTGAGATACCATCAACCATACCAACATACATGCAATGGAAGTTCTAGAAGGAAAGGAGAGAGGGAAAGGGGCAGAAAAATATTTGGAAAAATAATATCCAAAATCTTCTCAAATTTGGGAAGCAGATGTGGCTCAAGTGATTGGGCTCCTGTCTACTATATGGGAGGTCCAGGGTTCAATTCCTGGGGCCTCCTGGTGAAAAGCAAGATGGCCTGTGTGGCAAGCTCCTGGTGAAAAGCGGGATGGGCTGTACAGAAGTGATGGTCCGCACAGGAGTGCTGGCCCGCGTGGAGAGCTGGCACAGCAAGATGATGCAACAAAAAGAGACACAGAAGAGAGACAATGAGAGATGCAACAGATCAGGGGGCTGAGGTGGTGCAAGAGATTGAGCAGCCTCTCTGTACTCCAGAAGATTCCAGGATCAGTTCCTGGTGCTGCCTAAAGAGAAGACAGACACAGAAGAACACAGAGAGAGCAGACAGCTAGCACAAAACAATGGGGGGAAGGGGGCGGGGAGAAATAAATAAATAAATCTTTTAAAAAATCTTCTCAAATTTGGTGAAAATCATTAATTCATATGAATTTTAAATATATACAAAGAAATAAAGAGGACTGGAAAAGGTAACTATGTAGGTAAATATAAAGATTATACAAATATACATTTTCTTTTATTTTCTGAACTGATTTAAAAGACAATTGCATAAAACAATAATCATAAAACTGTATTATTGGACTTATATATAGATTTAATACATATAATGCAATAACAGCACAAAGAAGGAGTGAAGAAATAGAGGTATATTGGAGCAAAGGTCTATATTTTATTGGAATTAGGTTTGCATTAACCTGAAGTAGATTGTGATAAATAATGGTATATATTGTAATTTCTAAGAAAAGAACTCCAAAAATATAGTAAAAACAACAAGAAAGGAATTAAAATGGAACACTAGAAAATATCTAAATCAAAGAAGGCAGTAAAGAAAGAACAGAGGATTAAAAAAGGCATGAAATATATAGAAAACAAGTAGCAAAATGGCAAGTGTAAATCCAAACTCATCAGCAATTATATTAAATGTAAATGGATTACACACTTTTATCAAAAGGCAGAGATTGTCAGACTGGACAAAAAACAAGATCCAATTATATGCCATCTACAAGAGACACACTTTAGATTCAAAGATGCAAATGAGTTGAAAATAAAAGGATGGGAAAAAAATATACATGCGAGCAATAACCATATGAGAGCCAGAACAGATATACTAACATCAGACAAAATAGATTTTAAGACAAAACATATTATGGAGACTGTGGCAGTTTGAGATTATTTTATGAATCCCCAAAAGAGAAAGATTATGTTTCTAAACGAATCTCTTCCTCTGGTTGTGATGCCCTTTGGTTGTATTAAATTCAGTTGAGGGCCTCTGATTAGACTACCTGTTATATTGCTTTTAGGGCTTTTTGATTTGACCACATCAGCAAGGTGTAACTCCGTTTGAGACCCCATGCCTTTCGTGGGTCTGACAAAAATGGATTCATATGGACAGATGGATATAGGGAAGAGAGAGCTCTGTCATTTTTTATCCTGCCATGAGACAAAAAGGAGAAGGCTGAAACAGCTGAGGACCCAGGGAAGGATGAGCCATTTATTTGCCTGATAGCTTATAGCTGAGATTGGGAAGAGAATAGAACAGCTGGGACTGATAAAGGAGGCTTGGAAAGAAACATGCCCTATGCCAGGAGAGAGAGGACTACAGGAACACTTAATCACAAAGCCTCAAGAGGCTTGGCCCATGGAGCTCAAGAGGAAAGGGTGAGACTGAAAGAGAAGGCAGAGACCAGAAAGATCGGTGGCTATCTTGCTTCAACACATGGCAACTGAGTTTGGTGAGAAAGCACCTCTTATGATGCCTTGAGTTAGACTTTTTACAGCCTTGGAACTGTAAGCTTTTACCCCCAAATAAACCCCTTTTACAAAAGCCAACAGATTTCTGGTATTTTGCTTCAGCACCCTTTGGCAGACTAATACAGAGACAGAGAGGGATATTTCATAATCTTACAAGGGTCAATTCACCAAGAAGATATAACAATTATAAGTATAGATTAACCTAACAACAGAACTCCCAAAACATGAAGCAAAAATGGACAGAACTGAAAGAAGAAATAAATAATTCAACAATAGATATAAGGGTAAGAGAGAGGAAATGGTCAAGGATGACTTGAGATTTTTGCTTTGTATAACCTGATGAATGGTGGGATAGCCAGACTCCAAGATGGCCCACAATGACTATCATCTCCTGGTGTTAATGTCCTTCTGTAGTCCCCTCCTTTAGAGAATATGGTTGATTTATTTAATTAACAGGACACTGTGGAAATAAGAGTGTGGCTTCCAAGTCTAGGTGAAAAAATAAAATAAAATAAAAAAGACATGGGCTTCTACTTTGGTATCTTGGATCATTCACTCTGGGGCAATCCAGTTGACATGTCATGAGGACTCTCAGTCATCCCTATGGATAGGTCTTCATAGAAAGGGCGGAGGGCTCCTGCCAGCAGCAAGCAAGGAATTGAAGCTTCCAGTCAACAGCCATGTAAGGGAATCATCTTGGATATGGATCCTCCAGCCCCAGTCAAGCATCAGGTGACTGCAGCCCCAGATGATATTCCCCCAACCCCTCCCCCCCAGGAGGCTCCCTCATCTGTCTGCCCATCGTTTTTGCTCATTTTCTGTTTGTTTTTTCTTTAGGAGGCATTGGGAACTGAACCTGGGACCTCCCATGTGGGAGGCAGGCACTCAACTGCTTGAACCACATCTGCTCCCTGTTCATTTGTTTTTTGCTCATTGTCTCCTCGTTGTTTGCTCATTGTCTTGCTCATTGTTTTTGTTTGTTGTCTTCTCATTGTTTGCTTGTGTTCTTTAGGAGGCACCAGGAACTGAACCCCAGACCTCCCATTTGGGAAGTGGGCACTCAACTGCTTGAGCCACATCCGTTCCCCCCAGCTGATGTCTTGATTGCAACCTCATGAGAGACCCTGAGTCACAACAACCCAGCTAAGTTGTCCCCAAATCCTGATCCACAGAAAATATGAGATAATAAATGTTGTTTGAAGTCTCTATATTCTGAGGCAATTGAGCCCCAACTGCTTTACAGCAAAATATAAATAATCCATATGGCGATATTATTCACTAAGTGAGTCCTGTGGGAGTACTTGGTTTTGGGGTGGAATATAATGAATATGGTTTGGATACTGTGGCACAGGTTAGTAGGATGTTAGTAGGGACTTTTCCCAGCCCCTTCTTACCTAGGAAGGGCCATATAACTAGTTCTCACCAAAGGAATGTGAGAGGAAGTGATGTGTGTCCCTTCCAGTTTGAGACCATCAAGAATGATTATGCCTTCTCGACATTCACTCTCCACATTCCCCATCTCCACTGCCCTATGGAGGCATCACTGGGACCATGGATTGAAAATGGCAGAACCACAGTGTGGAAGGAGGGATGCAGACTCTGAATCTTTGCTTGGAGGAGAGATGCCCAGGAGAATGCCCAATCATGAACCCCTGCCTTGAACTTTGTGTGATTGAGAAGTAAACATTTAAGCCACTGAGAGTGAAGAGTATTACAACAGCTAGCCTGACTAATAAGAACATGATAAGTCTGTTACCTTTCGGATATCACAGTGGAAATATGGAGAAGGCAATAGAAAGTACTAGATTTCTAGAAGGGTCTGAGTTGGAGAAATAAGCTTGAGTATTATCAGAGGTTCCCAAGCTTTTGTGAGCTTCCATTCTCAGCTATCATGTTACCAAAATGCACATGCCATATAATCCAATAATTTAAAGTGAGTTTTGTATATTTTAGAATTTTGGTTGATTTCTTTTTTCAGTCTATGATTTTGTTGTAGCTTTTAATAAAAAATTGAGAGCCATTATACCACTTATTAACACACCTGATAAAGATAAGTGTGATTGGAAAATTCTTGAAGAGTTTCTTTCCGACTGTTTATCAATGGTTAAGAAAGATTCTGGAGCCAGGCTACCTGGCTTTGAATCCCAGATCCATTACCTGCTAGATTTCTGAACTTGAGCTAGATATTTAGTCCGTTAGAATCATAGTAGAAATGACCTCATAGGGTGGTTGTAATAATTAAGTGAGCTAATATATGCAAAACACCTAGAATTAGGACTGGCATATAATAAGCTCTATGTGAGCCTTAGCTAGTATTATTTTTCTCTTGAGGCACTCTACATCTTGAATTTTCCCATCTCTTGCACAGTTGGGGAAAGCACAAGCATGAAAAAAAATCTAATTTTTAGAAGAAAGAAAATTCCTGATAGCTATGACTTGAAGATGCACGGGGAAAGTTGAAGCTCTACTGCTGTGTGGTAATTTTCTTCTGACCCTGACCCCATCAGACCCAAGTCATGGTCTCCCAGTTGAGAACTGTCACTCAGTGCTAATCAGTTAAAATATGCGAGCTTGCCCAAATTGTCGTTTTTATCTGTGTCGATGTATATTTTGGTCTGATTTGTTTGGCACTTGTAAATCAATATTTCTACCTTGCTTCAGATTTATTTTATGATTTTTGAAAAATTGAGACTTGTGTGAATGTGCTTGTATTTTGACCTCCCGCTCAGAAATAATTCTGCCCTCTAGGTTGTTCAAGCACTCTCTTGTACATGGAACTGTCTAGCACTGTATAAAACAAGTTAAACAAATATAGCCCCTGCCCTCAAAAATGCACAAACATGAAAAGAAACAGAGATATACACATTCCCAGAGCCAATACTTTGGCAAAAGCAAGAGCCAGGAACACATTGATCAAATATTTACAAGACACATAAGCCTTACAGTTAATAATTTTCATGTTAGGGCTCACTGACATGAAAATGGGAATTTAGGAGTAGCTAAGGAATCAATTGAGCAGCAAAAATCAGTCATTTTTGTAGGAAAATTTATTGATCACTTTGATAGGTTGATCGTATATAAACTTTCTTGAAGAAACACTGATATATATGTGGACATATAACTCTAATTTTATCTATTTATTTTTTAAGAAAGGAGACAGATGTTCCTAGGAAACTCCAGAACAGTTGGTATTCACATTTCTTGTGGTTTTGGATTCTTGCTTGGGCATCAGGCAGTATCCATCACCATCTTCCCACACTTGAGGCCCGTGTGTGCAGAAAGCTTTGAGGAATCACCCAGGTGGCTCTTTTTCAGTTCTTTCCTCACGCTCTGCATCCTTGGGCGGCACCTAGTTCCTCCCCACTCCCGTTTACCAGGATTTCGCTCTGTCTTGGCCACCTGATTCTCACTAAGGGGTTGGCGGTGGCGGTGGGTGTATAGATCCATCCCCGAGGCACACGCAATAAGGTGCAACACTGAAGTCACTGGGCCTATTTCTCAATATTTACTCTGGCAGAGATAGGCAGCTGGAGCAAATTTCCTGCTCCAGGGGACTGAAAACCATTTTGAAAAGAGAGGGGAATAAATCCATCCAGACTCAGGTCTGGAGGGCAGCAGGTTTTCAGGGCACTAAGTCTAGCCTTCCTTTGCCCATCCACTTGGTAAACTGTGACTCCTCTTTTTAAGTTTCAGGTCCAGGGTCTCCTCTCTTCCTCTGAGGGCATCCAGAACCTCCGACAGACCTCCACTGGCTCATCTGCCCCTTATCTCTGTGTTGGGAGCACCTGTGTCACATCTATCCATCCTCAATGCCTAGCACAGTGCTTGTCATATAAAGGGCATCCAACAGATGCCAAGAAAACAAAAGCCAATAAGAGCAGGTGACTCTATCTCACTTTTTGCCACTTGACATCCACGGGCCAGAAAACTGAATGGCCTCGTTAACTGGGAGTGGGGTGGAGTGTCACTTGGGTTAAAGTGACCAATAAATTTGCTCACAAAAGTTAATGATTTTTGCTGCTTTATTGATTTCTTAACTACCACGTAACTACCATCAACACAGGATCAGAATGTTTTAGTTGCTCTAAGTCTGTGTAGCCCAGTGGTTAAGAATGCAGACGCTGGAACAGGCTGCTTCAGCCTGCGTTTTAACTCTGACATTTAGTAGTTGTGTGACCTTGGGCAAGCTTCTTAACCTTTCTGTGCTTCGGTTTTCTCATTTATAACACAGGGCTTATGATAGCTCCTATCTCGTGGCGTTGTGAAAGTAAGTTAACATATGAAAAGCATTTAGAACTTACAAAAGTGTCAAAAACCTTGGGGTGCTCATCAATATTTGTTGAATAAAATTATTATTTTAAAAATTCTCTGTTCATTGTTAAAGATGATATTTAGACAACTTTTTTTTCTTCAGTTGCATAATTTTATCTTCTGATTAGGCTAGTTATTAAAAAGTATCACTTTCTGGGTTATTGCTAATTTTTAAAAAAATATTTATTTTTATTTATTCCCCACCCCCGTCTCCGCCTCCCCACTGTTTGCTCTCACTGTCTGTTCTCTGTTCATCTTCTTTTCTTAGGAGGCACTGAGAACCAAACTGGGACCTCCTGTGTGGGAGGGAGGACCCAATTACTTAAGCCACCTCCACTCCCTGCTTATTGTTTCTCTCATTGTGTTTCCTCGTGGTGTCTCTTCGTTGTGTCATCTCACTGCGTCATCTTGTTGCATCAGCTTGCCATCTCGCTGTCTTGCTCGTCTTCTTTAGGAGGTACTGGGAACTGAACCTGGGACCTCCCATGTGGTAGGCAGGCACCCAGCTGTTTGAGCCACATGCGCTTCCCTATTGTTAATTTTTAATAAATTCCTATACTGATAAAATATTCAACACAATTAAAAGAGTTAAGACAAGTAAAGGGCTTTGAACAGTGCCTGACACAAGTGCTCAGTAAATACTAGCTACTATTATATTATTATGCATTATTTCATTCAAAAATATTTTTTAAGAATCTACTATATGCTAGGCACCAGGAATACATCTGTGTAAAAAACTGACAAAAATACTTCCTCTCATGGAATCGACATTATAGTGAATCGAATAGACAGTAAATAGTTTTTATTGATTTTAAGACACACATTTTTTCACATGTTAATATCTCTGAAATTAGAATATATCTTAAAACTGATAGCCTGTTACAATGATAATTGTCAGCACATTTTTGTACATAAAATGATACATGTTTCAATCAATTGCACCTTAGATTGATATGATCAGTGATAAGGAAAAGGCAAGGCAGGGAAATGTGTAGGCCATGTGTGGAGATTTACAGTTTAAATATGATATATTCCTGTGTCTTTATACATTTATATATTTCAGAAGCCAAGGGCCACAATTATTTAATAAAATCATAATTTAAAAACATTATTAGTTCTAAATACAATTGAGTGTCCTGGATTGGATCCTGGAGTGGAAAAAGGACATTAATGGAAAAACTGGTAAAATCTGAACACAATTTGTAGTTTAGTAAAGAGTGCTGCATTAATGGTCATTTCTTAGTTTTGATAATTGTGCTATGGTTATATAAAATATTAACATTAGGGGAAGCTGGATGGAGAGTATCCAGAAACCCTATGTATTATCTTTACAATGTTTTTATGTATCTAATATTCTAAAATAAAAAGTTCAATTAAAAATTTTATGAGTGTACTTGAAGCCACTCCATTAACCAAGAAATAACTGACTTGTTTGGCCAGTTTCTTTGTAAGAGATTTTAGCCAGTAGGCATGCTCATGTGTGCAAATAATTCTGGATTATGTGAACAAAGTGTAGAAAAAACTAGAGCTTCCTACATCAGAATAATAACAGCTAGCATTTATTGAACAATTACAATGTGTCCCGCATTTTTAAAATGCTTTTTGTGTGTTGAGTCACCAAATCTCTCCAAGAGCCTGTGGTTTCAGTACTATTATCCCCATTTTTAAAAATAAGGAGACTGAGGCACAGAGAGATTAAGTAACTGACCCAATTTGCACAGTTAGTAATTGGTGGGGTTGTGATTCCAGTCTAGCTGGGATAATGGCCCTCCGTGGGGATGCGCTTGGCTAGTTCAAGGACCCAAAGGGCAGAGCATGGGGAGTGGGGAGAGAGAGGCAGGGAGTGATGTACAAGATGTTGGTGGGGGGCGGGACAAGAGGGTTCTTATGGAAAGTCTAGATTTTATTCCAAATGCAATGGAAAGCCATCTGCAGATGTGAAGGAGGAAAGTGGTGTTTGAGATTCCTCTGGCAATGAAACACAGCAAATGGGCTCCACAGGTGAGCAGACCAGCTGAGGTTTCCCAGTTAGATTGCAATGGCGATGAGGACAGGGATCTGTGTTCCTTAACTCAGCTCCATTACATGCCATTTGCACATGTGCCTCAGTTAGTAGACTCTGAAAACTCCAAGTTTGTGTCCTGGTATTGGATAATTTTTGTTCACAAAAGGCAGTTTCATTACCTGAAAGGATCAGCAAACCACTCCCGAGGTGATATCATGCCACATGTCTGCAAAATTCCTTTAAAGGACCAGATACATAACAGATTCTTTGGCCCTTTCTCAGCACAGGTGTTTTTTTGTTGTTCTGTTTTGGATTTTTTTTTTCGGAGGTAACCTTTGCTTTTTCTTCCCTATGTTTTCCTTTTTAAAAATTTAGGTATAATTTCTATATAGTAAAATTCACTCTTTTTAGTGTATAATTCTGCAGGTTTTGTCAAATGAACATAATTGTGTAACCAGCACCACAATGACAATATAGAATAGTTTCTTCATCCTCCAAAATTCCTGTGTGTTTTGTAATCATCCCTCCTCCCTAGCAAACTACTGATCTGTTTTCTATTCCTACAGTTTTCCTCTTCCAGAGTATGATATAAATGGGATCATATACAATGTAGCCTTTTGAGAGTGGCTTCTTTTGCTTAGTACGATGCATTTAAGATTCACTTATGTTGGCAGTTCATTCCTTTTTATTGCTGAGTAGTATTTAATTTTATGGATGTACCACAATTTATCCATGTACTAGTTGAAGGCCATTTAGGCTGTTTCCAGTTTTTGGTAATTATTAATAAAGACACTATAAATACTCATATACAGGTTCTTGTGTGAACATAAGTTTTTATTTCTTTTGGGTAAATACCTAGAAATGGGCTGCTGGGTAGTACGGTAAGTATGTGAGTAATTTTATAAGAAGCTGTTTTCGTTTGCCAAAGGGTTGCTGATGCAAAATACCAGAAATGTGTTGGCTTTTTTTTTTTTAAGATTTATTTATTATCGCCCCCCCTCAGTGTCTTGTGCTCGCTGTCTGCTCTCTGTGTGTTCTTCTGTGTCTGCTTGTCTTCTCTTTAGGTGGCACTGGGGACTGAATCTGGGACCTTCTGAAGTGGGAGAGAGGTGCTCAATCTCTTGTGCCACCTCAGTTCCCTGGTCTGCTGCGTCTCTTATTGTCTCTCCTATGTGTCTCTTTTTGTTGTGTCATCTTGCTGCGCCAGGTCTCCATGTGGGCCAGCACTCCTCTGTGGGCCAGCGCTCCACGTGGGCCAGGACTCTTTGGGCCAGCTCTCTGCTCAGGCCAGATTGCTGCACGGGTGAGCTTGCCTTTCACCAGGAGGCCCCGGGAATCGAACCCTGGACCTCCTATATGGTAGACAGGAACCCAATTGCTTGAGCCACATCCATTTCTCTTGTTGGCTTTTATAAAGGGTATTTATTTGAGGTAAAAAGCTTACATTTTCAAGGTCATAAAAAGTCCAACTCAAGGCACCATAAGAGGTGCTTTCTTACCAAAGTCAGCTGCCATGTGGGGAAGCAAGATGGCGGGTGATCTCTGCCTGGTTTCTGCACCTCCCTATCCCCACGTCCTCTCTGTGGCTCAGCTGCTCCGCTGTCTTCCCGATTTCAGCTGCAGGCTGGCATAGGGCTTGTCTCTTTCTGGGCCTTCTATATCAGTCTGGGCTGTTCCGCTCTCTTCCCCAGTTTGGCTGTGAGCTCTCAGGCATATAGCAGGGCTGGTCTCCTCGTGAGCTGCTGCTCCATGGGCCCAGCCTCTTGGGGGGCGTCATGCTTAAGCAATCCTCTCTTTCATATTGCAGAATAGAAAATATGCTGGCTTCCTTTTTTCCTCGGTCTGTCCATGTGAGTCCATATATTTCAGACCCAGCAAGGGAGCAGGGACTCAAGCTGAGTCATGCCTCACTGACATAGTCCAATAAAAAGCCCTACATCAATCCCAACAGGTAATTTAATCAAAGGCCCCTAAACTGAATTTAATGTTATCAAAGTGTATCATACCCAGAGGAATAGATTAGTTTACAGACATAATCTTTCTCTTTGTGGGATTCATAAAATAATCTCAAACTGTTAACCTGTTTTCCAATTCAAGGAAATATCTTAAAGGAAAATATCACAGGAAACTGTTATCTTTATGGTACTCTCAAGAAGTGGCCACCAATATCACAATAATGAGCAAATTTGGTTGTAATGGATCATCAAATATTTTCTTCAAGAATTCTTTTCCCCTCACCTGTAAACTTCCTCTGCCATTCAGCTGGCAGCCTCCATTTCACACAAATGATTAGGACTGTTTCAGTAGAGAAAGAATTTATGCTCAGCTTCCAACTTCCAAAAAAGGATCCTTGAAGCCACCCCTGGTGGTTTGAAGCTGGATGAAGCCCAGAAAAACATGTTCTAAAAGCTAATCCATTCCCGTGGGTGTGGACCCATTGTAAATAAGACCTTTTGATAAGGCTGCTTCAATTTAAGGAGTGACCCACCTCAGTCAGAATGAGTATTAATCCTCTTACTGGAGTCCTTTATAGAGAATGTAAATTCAGACAAAGAGAAAAAGCCATGGAAGCAAGAAGTCAAAATCAACAAAACCCGCAGAAGAAGGGAGAGCCCAGCAGGCGCTGCCATGGGTCAGAGGAAGAAGGATTGTAAGCAAACGGTCTTTGGGAAGAAAGCATCACTACGATGATGACTTGATTTAGACATTTTCTTGGCCTCAACTGTAAGCTAAAATATTCCCATTTTTCAAGCCAACCCATTTCATGGTATCCACTGTCAGCAGCCTAAGAAACTAAAACAAACCATTTCAGAGATAATGGTCGTGAAAGCCAGATTCCGTGGTACTCCTTGCTGTATGAGAGGAAGGAAAAAGGCTTTGGCAGATCGAATGAAGGACGGGGCATAGTTTATTTGTGTAAAATAGACTGAAATGAGAGACAAGAGGGAAAAGCGAGACCGCTTTGCCCTGAGAGCAGGGTTAGGATTTGGAGACTCTGGGGGTGCGGGCGGTGGGGGGCTTGTGCTGAGGAACTTTCTTGCTCTCCTTGCCCTTCCGTCACTTCCTGTCCTGGAGACTCTCAACTCTGAGATTCTTGGAACTGCCCTGTGTGGACAACCAGCTCGTCCACAGCCCAGTAAACGCAGTAAGTTCCCAGGGGCTGGGCCCAGAGCGCCAAGCAGAGAGCAGGGAGCGGGGAGGAGAAGGGTGTCTGGTTTGGGTGGAAGAAGCCCAGCTCTGGCACTTGGGCAGGATGAAACCAGCCTGAGATAAGCTTCTTCCAACCTGTGATGCCCAATTCAACCCTGTTATATTTGCTTAAAGAGAAGTCCCGTAAGTCAACTATTCTAGAAATAATTTCTAGAACAAAAATGGGATATTAAAAAAAAACAACCAAAAAACAAGAGCAGCCCATGTTAGTGCATTCAAATTCCTCTCAGAAAACACATTGGGCTTGGATGGCCTCAGCCATTGAAACCATTGTTCACTCTAGCCATCTTCCTGCTGAACTCTCAGAGAAGGTCCTTGGGTGAGATGGAGCAGGGTGTGTGTGAAATCCCTGTGGGGTAGACACGCTTCCTGGGGAAGGCTGCAGGGGCTTCCCAAGAATACCAGTTCTGTATAGGTTCAACCAGAATGACACCCACTAATTCCCATCTGCATCTCTGTATGTCCCCATGGCTCTGAGCCCAACCCCTGCAGAGTGGGGTGACCCTACTCACCCACCCAAATCACATGCCTTCTGTGGGCATTTGTTTTAGTTTCTGAGTGGAGTTTGTGCTGATGCAGACACACTCTCCCATCCCCTCATGTCCAGAGGCATCCGGAGATGTTAGTTGGGACTAGAGTCCCAGTCTGGGACTATGAATCAGAACTTTTCTCTGTGTTAAGCTGTAGCCATTTGGCAGTTTGATGTAATTGTGAATTCCAAGGATATATATGTTGGATTGTGCTTGTGGACTGGTCTGCTAATCTGGGCATGATTGGGTTGTGATTGGGGCACTGGTTGGGCCAAGTCAGTAGGGCATTGAGCCCCACTCCTTGGTGGGTGGGGGAATCAAATATAAAAGGCAAGGCAAGGGACAGAGAGAGCAGTTTTTGAGGAGCGGTTTTGATGTTGGAGTCTTGTGCTGGAGCCCCGGGAAGTAAGAGAGCTTGGTCGTGAGGAAGGAGAGACGGCCCCGGGATAGAGACAAGCCCTTCACCTGATAGTCTACAGCTGGCCTTGTGGAGAGACGCAAAGCCTGGAGAGCCTCATCGTCTACAGCTGACCTTGTAGAGGAAACAGATGCTGAGCCTGGAGAGAAACGCAGCCCCTGGAAGAGAGGAACCCAAGAAGCCTGAACCCTGGCAAACATCGGCAGCTGTCGTACTCCAACAGGTGGCAATGGACTTTGGTGAGGGAAGAAGCTTATGCTTTATGGCCTGGTATCTGTGGACTTCTACCCCAAATAAATACCCTTTATAAAAACCAACCCATTTCTGGTATTTTGCATCAGCACCCCTTTGGCTGACTAATACATAAGCCAATGGCCCTATTTGGTCCTCTTGGGAGCAAGGCTAGAGTACGTTCTCCCCGATTCATCTCCTTTGCTCACTCCAGCCCACTTGCCTGGCGGTCCCCTGCACACAACAAGCAAACTCCCAGCTCAAGGCTGTTCCCTCTGCCTGGAATGCTGGTCCCTCAGTCAGCTCCTGACTCATTCTTTGCCTTCATTCCCATCTCCCATTAAACATCACTCTTCAGGGCAGCTTTCCTTAATGGATTATACGCAAAATACCACCCTTCTAACCCCACATCCTGCTTTATTTTCCTTCATGGCATTGGTGCTGCCCAACATACTGTACACTTCTTTGTTCATTTCTTTTCTTTCCTAAGGGAATGTCTGCTCCACGAAGGCAGAGGCTTGGTTTGTTTCCTTCACTGCTGTATCCCCAGCACTTAGAAGAGAGCCTGGACCATAAATACTTGTTGAATGAGTTTAGAAATGAAATTTGGTTGCAGAACTCTTGCTATGGTAGAGCTTTAACTGTCAATACGCACATGGCCCCACCCCTCCAGGTGTGATTTGGGTCAAACCTAGATCATATTGCCTTGTCTCATTGTTTTTTTCATTCTTTCTTTATCAGTCCTCCCACTGAGAGAGAAACGTACCCCATTGTTTCCTTCTTAAACCCTAGAGACTCTATTACGTCTCATCTTTGTTTTGCCCTGGGTCCTGTAAGAACTTGGTGTTCCCAGACTTAGGTAATTCACTGTGGTTGGACTCCCATGGATGGTCCTTCCTCTTTGTGGCTCCCCAGCAATGAATCTGGATAGCGTTTGCTCAATTGCATCACCCTCTGGCACTTGTTTCCAGGAAGAATAGCGAAGGAATGGCCTTGAGGCTCCTCTCTGGCATGGCTGCAACAACCACTTTAACCTTTGGAACCTTCTATGTTTCTTGGCTGAGGGAAACCTTCAGAACTGCATACTCATGCAGATCTCCTCAGGACTTTCTGCAGGACAGAAGCCAACACCTGCCTTTTCTAGGATGAAGACCTTGTATTACCCACTAAGACACAGGACAATGGATGTTTAAGTTTTGACTGTGCTACCATGTAGATGCTTTTCCTTATGGAAAGTCCTGTCTGACTCAGAGCTCTCACTGCAAGGAGAAAGGTAGGCCTCAGTAAAAATCTAAAGGGAGAACTCCTAAGCCCAGGGCTCCCAAAGAGTTCAGCAAGAGAGAGAAAGGTTTTGGATTTCATGTAATTATTTAAACCTTCCACTTAGTTGATTGTGTAGAAATCAGGCTTGTTGGGAAGTCAGTCTCTCCTCCCTCCTCTCTCTCTTTCCATCTCCCTCTCCCTCTCCCTCTCTTTCTTTCTCTCTTTCTCCATCCATCCATCCATCCATCTTCCTCTAATTAGGCCTTGTAAGAGAAGCCAAACTCA
>JAQZBX010020585.1:0-22844 GCA_029593785.1 Cabassous unicinctus
CATATGAGAGGCCCCGGGTTCGCTTCCCGGCGCCTCCTTGTGAGGGCAGGCCGGCTCGCGGCTCGTGGGCTGATGCGGGCTGATGCGGCAAGACCTCACAGCAAAGGGGAGATAACAGACACAGAGAAGACACGCAGCGAATGGACACAACAGCACAAGCAGCAAGGGGGGGATAAATAAATAAAATAAATAAATCTTTAAAAAAAAAAAAAAAAAAACATTTAGGAGAAACACCTCTTCTCATTTCTGCTTCCTGTGTTTTCCTTATTGGTTCATTTACACAGCCCTGCTCCCCCAACAGCAGCGAGTACATCGTTTTGTCATTTCTGCCTTTCCCCGCCATTAGTGCAGGCTGCCGAGGCGATACCCCAGCTGCCTCCCCAGAGCGGCCCGCCGCAGCGGTGCATCCCTCTCCCCCAAGCGGTCTCCCCTTTGACTAATGTTCACCAACACTCATACATCATTCCCAAATTGGTCCAAATGAATTAAACACAGCTCTGCTTAACATTACGAGATTTAAATGGATTTTCTCTCTACAGGTCTGCCCCATAATTGGGTTTATCCATCTTGTTGAAGTACAGTTTACACTTGCTAACATCACGCCAATTCAAGCTACATTTTCTGCTCCAGTGGCAGGAGCAAGGCAGATTTGTCATCGGATCATAACAGGTAATTCAAACAACAATTAGTTTGATGACGGGCCGTATGTCAATGTCTGTTCCCAGCAGCCTCACTCACACCCGGTGCTCTCTGTTCCTCAAGATGAATTGTGTTCACAATTCTTCAATTTCAATCACCAACAATGCTTTCTGAATCAACTTAAAAACTATTGACACAAGGCTGTCTTCCCTACAGGGCAGCCAAAGCCCTAGCAGAAAGAATCTTCCGGTCCTCCCAGGATGGGCTTACAACCACACACATCCAATTTCAAGCCTTGGACAGTTTCCGATTTTCAACCAAAGCTATTTATTCTGGTGCTTTATCTCAATCTCAAAATCCAGGGAGGTAGAGGGTTTGAGAAGAGAAAGGAATGAATATGTGCAGGTTCATCCATCCACTAGTAGCAAAACATTATTTTGAAAGTCCCCCCCTGCAGGAATGAAGGACAATTGTCAAAGTCTGGGAAAATTTTATGATACATGCGCTGGATCGTTTTAGTTTTTTTTTTTTTTTAAAAAAGGGCTTTTAAAAAGTCAACTACTTTGAAAATTAGAAGAAAATCATATAAAATATAAACCAGTCCCAACCGCGGTTCCCCGTTGTATGGGCAATGCCACAGTCACTAAGGCACAGGAAATGACAGCAAGTTAATGAAGGGATTGAGTCCATCTTTTATTTGGTTGAATGCAAAAAAAAAAAAAAAAATTCATTCTTTGCTTCTTGTGTTATGAAAGAGATGGTTTATTAGCAAATTCAAAATGCATCCTTCACTGGCTATCTCTAATACACACCCATTCCTGCTCCCTTTCAGCCCTAAAACACATTCACACAAACTGCTTTTGTACACCTACTACGCCCCAGGCATTACTGCATGATGCTAACTAGGATATAAAGATGAGCAAGACACAATCTCGGTCCTTCAGAAGAGCTTGTATCCCAGCCGAATGTACAAGGACTAGGCAGGCTTTTTAAGTGACATAAGAGAAATGCAAACAGCAACCAAGAGGAGTCATAAATCTTTGTTACCCAGCAAAGATAGTCCAGGTCATCAAATTCATCATGTGTGATGTTTTTGACAGGGAATAAGAAATCTACAATGCATGTCAGGATAAGGTGCAAACACGTATTTCACATTGTTCTCTATGGTAAAGAAAAAAATAGCAGCTTGTATGCATCAAGCACCCTTCTAGCTGCCAATGCACTGCCCACCTCATTAACAAATCTGACCTCACTTAATACCCCCTAACAATCTTTTGGACGCAGGTACTGCCATTATCCCCATTTTACAGATGAGGAAGCTGAACCTTGATAGAACTGGCACTCCAACACCCAGGCTTATCTGAATCCAGAAACAGGGGCTTTAACCTGTTACACTTAGCCCATGGTTCTCAGCCTGGGGTGATTTTGACTTAGGGGAATATTAAGCAATGTCTACAGACATTTTTGGTTGTCACAATTTTGGTTGGGTACTAGTGGCCTCTAGAAGATAGAGGCCAGGGAAGCTGCTAAACATCTTACAATGCCAGGACAGTTTCCCACAACAAAGAATTATCCAGCCCAACATGTCAACAGTGCCAAGGTTAAAAACCCTGCACGAAGCCATCCTATGGCATCGAGCCCCCACTACTAACCAATAGCAGAGGTGTGCCAATTTCCAGTATGGGGAACAACCAATCTGGGTAACTAGCAATCTTATGTAACCAAGTGTTATTCCAGCTATATGCCTTAAAAACCCAGGGTTTTGAGAAGTTATTTCTAAGAATCCACAAATGTGTGATTCTATTTTTTATAGTATATGTTATAGATAGAGAAATATATAGTGTATGTACTTACTTTCAAACTATATATATTTTTTAAAGTTTCTATGTACTATTCATTAAATATTAAACATACTATAAACTACCCAGTGGTTTTTGTGGAACCCCCAGGAATAATGGTCTGCTGCCATTTCTGCTTAACTGAAGAATATGCTGAGACTGCAAGGTAAACCATTAAAAATAAAATTGCAGCCACTTATCTGTTTGATCAGGATTTTATACCATGCAACCAAATCAAACTCCAGAAACAAATTAAGTGCTGAGCCTGATAAGCCTGCAAATGTCAGCCACAGCCCATTTAGAAATTTCCGTGCTCAGCTAAACAACCCCATGACTCTCAGTGACTTTATAAAAAGTAAATATTATAAATTGGAACTTATAAAATAAAGTGAGGCTAAGGAAATACAACCAGCTGACAGCCACAGATCGGTCCTCTATACCCACACGTGCTGTGGTCTGTGAGAGGGCACACATTTGGCTGACAGAATTGCTGTTTCCAGGTTGTTCAATTCAAGGACCACCCGGCATTCTCCCTGCAGACTGACCAGCCCTCTTGCAAACTATGGAGGTTGATCCCCAAGTGCCTAAGTGTGACAGAGAATGAACAGATATGAATATCCAAATTCTTACATATACAATGATACAAGTAAAACAGATAAAATTTTTTTAAAAGATATAAGTAAAAACAAGCAAAATTGGATTTTCTTTTATCTGGCTTATGCAATTCAAGTGCTTCCGCATGGACAAGATGATAACTTGCACTTGGAAGGTAGAAATAGAGCGGAGCTAGACTACTGGCTTCTAGTTTGGGGCTCCTGTTTCTACCAAGTTGTGGGACCTTGGACAAACCTAGTTACCTCTTTGCATTTCAATATCCCCACCAATCAAAAGGGACTAGACCTTTTTTTCTACTCCAAGAGCAGACTGGGAACCAGCAGCATGAAGCCTCTCAGAAATGCAGACTCTCAGGCACCACCCCAGACCTACATTTAAATCTGAATCTGCATTTGAACATGAACTGAAAGTTTGAGAAGCACTAGATTCCCAGGTCCCTTAGGGCTTCAGGGTGTCTGTTATGATACCCTGCTTATGATACCAGGCTCCCACCTTCTCTCACTAGCACTAGGGACTCAAGGGACAGTGATCTTCCCTGCTAACGAAGTGTTCTCAAAATAGAGACTCCTACCATTTGGATGACAAAAGCCATTCTTTAGAACTCTGAATGTAACCAGCCCCTTTTCTCGCCCAAAGAAAGTCAAGTTAAAACAAAGAAAGTAACAAAAAAACAGGCTTTACACAATAGTTATTCTCTAATATGATTAACATTAGAATCTAACATTAGCATCACCCAAAGGGAGGGGGGATGCAGATTTCAGGATACCCTGGGCCAGTGCTTCTCAGCCACGTCTATATATTAGTCACCTGGAAAGAATTTTTTAAAACTGGATGCCCAGGCCCCACCCCCAGAGATTCTCATCCAGTTGGGCAGGAACCTGGGCCAAGTGCCGTTTTAAATGCCCCGCAGGTGATTCCAATGTGCAGCCATAGTTGGGAACCACTGGCACAGTCCAGTGCTTCTCAAAGTGCGGTCCCCAGAGAAGGCAGATGCATCAGCGTTACCTAAAAACTTGTTAAAACTGCAAATTCTCGGGCCCCACCCCAAGCCAGCTGAACCCGAAATTCTGGGGTGGGGCACCTCCTGCCATCTCCATCTTTACAAAGCCTTTTAGGTGATGCATGCTCAAGTATGTGAAGCACACGCCTGGTCCTACTGAATCAGAATCTCCAAGGAGTAGAACCCAAAAATCTACTTTTCAGCAGCCCCCCAGGTGATTCCTGTGTCCAACTCGGAGAGCTGTTTGGTAGCCACTGCTTTAGAAAAGCCCTAGAGCCTCTTGAGCATACATCTGAGCGGTAGGCTGTGTGGTGTAGTCTCCCTCTGGTCAGAATTCCTGGGTTTGACTCTTAACTACTTAACCTTGGGTGAAATATCCCGGGTTTCTGAGTCTCCGTTGCCTCATTCATAAACTGGAGATAACAGTAATAACAATAACTAGACCTCTCAGGATTCCTTCTGTACTGTTATGAAGAATCAATAAAATAATTCTCGTAGAGCACCAGACCCAATGCACCAGAAGAATTTAATAAGCATAAGCTGCTATTATTATCAATTGGTGTTATTGCCTCTGGCCCCAAAGACCAAGCACATTATTGTCTAAACTATTCATTCTTAATCAAAGAAACGCCTCTTCTTGAGCTGCAAAAGTGTCTGGTTGTCTTCACAAGACCATGGAGAAGCAAACGCCTCAAAAGCTTCTGGGAAAAGAGGAGCAATCTAGTTTCTCACTCAAAATGAGAAGATGTTATCACAACCAAGTATCTGGCCAGTCCTCAATCTTTACTTGGCAAACGAAAATGACTGAGCATCCAATAAATGATCAATTGATTGATTTCAGAAGACCCTTGGGCAGCAAATCAAACTTTTTAGTAGACTGACAATCACAACCCTGATTAAAACTGCAAACTCCTGGGCTGCAACCCCAAACCTACTGGTCTCAAGAGGAATGGGCTACAAATCAGCATGTGGGTTCTGAGAGAGCAAGGGATTATTGCTTTTTTCCTTGATGTGTTCCTGGGACCTGAAGAGTACCTAGCACATAACAGGTGCACAATAAGTATTTCTTAATGAATGAATGAGCATTCCAAGATGACTTAAATTAGACACGGGCTAAAACTCACTACCTTAGCAGGTGGATGAATCTTTAAAGTAAGCTAACTACTATCCATAGGCTTTGTCAAACAACTTTAGTGAAGTGACATTTCTTAGACACACACAAACACACACATAACACACTTCATTTCTTTGCAAAAAGTGGATGTGAAATCTCATAACCAGAGCTGATAACAGAACTAAAGGCAAAGTGAAAGGTGTAAAGAGGTAACTACACCAAGAATGCCAATAGGAGACATGGAAAATCCACTTGTGAAGGGGTTTCTGGGAGTACTCCCACTTAGTCCAGATCCACTCCTCAGCAGAGATAAGCAAATCCTGATGGAAACTGAAAGGCCAGTTATCTCATGGTAAGAGGACAGGCCCAGGACACATGAGCCTACCATCAAAAAATTTTTTTAAATTTTAAAAAAAGAGTACTATCAGAAATGTGAACTGGAGGAAATCCAGGAGCCCTCCTAGATATTTCCATCTCATTCCTAAATTGTGGCCGAATCCACTGGCACTACTCTCTGGCCAAATTCATCCCAAATGCCAAAGGTCTATGTAGGCCAGGTGGACTCCAAGACACAGCACCTCAGGAATCTGAACGATACAAGACTAAACATCAAGTTCAAATCCAGGAGTAAGAGGCCATTATGAGCCAAGCATGCTCTCCAGGTGCTACCCTCCTCTCCCTGGCTCCAGAAAGCTCCCAGTCCCTGGAGGAGGGTCCTTACGGCCTTTCTGAACCACGGCATACAAAGTCCTACAAGCAAGCAGGAGGGTTAAGCTTTGGCAAAGCACAGGTGGGAACCTGGAAGCATAGGGCGAGAGAAAGCAACACCACTGCAAAGTCTCCACAGCTCAGCTGTGTAAACAAATAAAATGGTCCATTTCTTCTGGATCCTCTCCTAGTTATCTTTGCACACACGGCACGCTCATGCACACACACACACACACACAGCTTCACATCCTAAAAGAAAAACAACCAAGAAAGGTCTACACAGTTTGTTTTTGTTGCATGTGGAGTTTTTTCCTAAAGCTCATCTGACTTGGTGCTAAAACATCAACGTTTGGCCAAAATACTCTTAAAACAAAGGCTTAATTGGTTCTGAAGGATCCCTTCCGAAAACCAAGGGAAACATCTTCCGTGGGTCTTGACCTTGATTACAACACTGCTCTTGGGGTTGGAATAATGATGAATGTTAGAAGGGCCTCTTCAGGGAAGCATTGAGATGCCTAAACATTTATCTACAGTCAACTGCGGGGCATCCCTGGGAGACAGATGTTTTTACACATCTGCAGTATGGGCCCACCTCTCTGAACTCTGCCTGCATCATCTGTTCCAAAGTCAATGGAGAAGGTGGGAGGAGTTATACAAATGGGCAAAATTGGCCTCTGATCACACCTAGATAATTGTACTGCTCCCCCTCCAACTGAGTCAAAGATTTAAAAACTACCAGGCTAATATATTTCAGTGACGATACCTGAAATCCAGTGTTCAGGTCTCTCTCAAAAGCTCAATGCAAAGCTAAACAGACACACTGTGTAAAAACAACAGAAATGTACACGTATATTCCCCCAAAAGATGTGTGTAAGAATGTTCACAGAGCTTTATTCTTAAGCTCAAACAACCGGAAGCAGCCAAATGCTCTGCGGACAAATGCAGTGTGACAGTCATACATGGAATGCTACATGGCAACAAAAAGAGCAAACTGCAGCTACATACAGTAACACGGATGAAACTCAGACATGATGCTGTGTGAGGCCAGACACGAAAGACTGCATTCTGTACGATTCCATTTATATGACGCGAAAAACAGGCAAAACAAACCCGTGGTGAGAGAGGCCTGAATTTTGGTTGGGGGTGGAGATGGGGATGAGGGTGGCTGGGAAGGGAGGGGAAGAGAGAGCCCCCCGGAGAGCTGGTAATCTTCTTTACGGGGATCAGCACACTACAGCCCATGGGCCACACCCAGCTGCCGGCCGTCTTGGTAGAGTCTGACTGGAATGCAGTCGCAGCTACTCCTCTACCTCTGGCTGCCGTCACACCGCAATGGCAGAGTTCAGCAGTTGCAGTAGGGACTGCATGGCCCACGAAGCCTGAAATATTTACTATCTGGCCTTTTACAAAAGTGCTCCATTCCCATTCTATACCTTAATCCGAGTGGCGGTTTTACAAATGAAAAAAATTCATCCACACTCCACTACAGATTTGCATATTTCACTGTATTTAAATTTTACTTCAAAAACTGTAAAAGTCAATAGAGCTAAATAACTTCAAAAAAAGAAAAAGAAAGAAAAAAAGGAGCCTTCATTCTAAGTTACATTTGTGTTAGCCATTTAGGGAGATCTGGGCCATTCAGGCTACTCTTGTCTTTTCAAAACTGAAAGGAAATGAGGAGAGCGTCAGAAAAAGGGAAGATCCCACAACACAGCAATTGACAGTGTGCCCTAACCTGTCATAAGAACATGAGATGGCCATAGAACCACTCGGAGACCATTCATATAAACAGTAAACTTGGCCAGGTACTGCGATTACAGGAGCGATGGGAAGGGAAAGGGGCATGAATCTCATGTGATGACGGTGTCATACTACTCGAGGTTATTTTAGGATATAGAGCTTAGGAGAGCAACGAGCTCAGCTCATACTGAAATACAGGATTTCTTAAGGCCAAACAGTTCAAGTGTCCAGGGAGTGAAATTCTTCCCGAACGATCATTTTGTATTTAAGCCTTAAAATTGGAGAATGACGCGAAGGGAGACTGTCTGCCCCCTCCACTCTACACCAAAGCAGTGACACCCTCTCCTCTACCCAACCCCCTACGTGGCTCTGAGCTGCCATGGACTTTGGGAGCAATTTTATTTTGTCTGAGATGCCCCCCTTCTTCCTTTGCTTCTGATTTTTGCCATTTCTCCTTTGATGATCAAACTGAAATTACAGCTAGATGGTATTCAGCTTGGCCTCGCTCTGGTCTAGCAGGGACTGGGGGAGAATGAACCCTGAAAGCTTGCCCGTGCTGGGCCTCTAACAGAATGTCTCTCTGTTTGCCCACAAGGGCATCACGCCTTAGCAAAGAAGAGCAGGGGAGAACAATACTACCTGTTCATGGAGGAATAGTAATGGTTTCAGTCCTCCAAACAATGAGCTCTGTAATTTACTCCATCTTCCTCCTGAGAAAGAGCTTCACATGGCCTGTACGGTGCCAGGTGGTTGGGAGAAAGACGAACTGCTCATCCTAACAAGGGCCACTTCTAAAGATACAGCAGCTGGTCTGGTCTCGGCTGGTCTCCCAGGGACAAGGCCCCAGCCAGCCTATCCACACCAAGATAGGGATCACCATGCTATTCAACCTCCACAGTTCCCACACCCCAGGCCACAGGCTCTGCCAGCACTCCACCAGATGTAGTAGGCCTCAGGACATTGTCTGTTTACCCATCCATTCATCAAGATTTAGGGTTTGGGCTTGTTCTCGAACCCAGCCCTAAATCCAAACCATTTTCTGGGTGTAAGACTTATTTATTACTCTGCCGTCAATCAAAAGGAAGAAAATGTGCCAGCAAGGACAACTGCAGCATCCAGGGAAATTCACACCAGCCTTGGAAACATGTGGGGGTAAAGTCAGGAGCCCCACTTCCCCCTAAAATGCATACACCCAGACAAGCGGCCCAACTGTAGAAGTAATCAAAATGTCTTTTGAAAATAAGTTCTTGTAGCCTTGAAAGGAGTGTAAAAATATGAAGTCTCCTCCAAGCAAAAATGTGTGTTGATTGACTCATACTTTTCACAGGTGGAATAATTCACAATTTACCTGGGGCAAATGGCTAAGCTATTTGAAAGTCTTATCAAGGAAGATGTATTTTTTTAAATGACAGCCACAAGGATGCAACAGGGCTATAACTCCAGAAGGCCACACACACATACACAAGTTATCTGCAAGGGATCACTACAGAGGAAGAAAGGGAGCAAGAGAGAAATGCTGACAGTCTAACCAACCCACATCCAACTGCAGGAAGAAAAGAACCTAGAGCCAGACTTTACAACACCACAAAAGATTTTTAAAACCTCTCTCCCAAGGGTTAAACCTGAACACTCAAGAAGTTCTGGTCCATCAGTTACACCATGAGGCAAGGTCCATCTATCCGACCATAGCCAGGCAGACGGAAGAAAATCGCATTAGTCTGCTCCCTCTCCACTATTGTATTCTGTTGGCATCAGTTCAGCTCCTAGTCTATATTAGTCTGTGATCTGTTTAGCCTTTGGATTTAAGAGAATGGAAGTACTACGTGAGCAGGAAACAGACACTCATCAGAAGCTGGGATCTGTCTCCTTTCCCTTCAAGCACTTTTCGTGTCATATATCAACAGGAGGTCCCGGAGAAATCAACATTTCAGGACAATCAGGTCAAAAGTGATATTCTTAGCACCACTTAACAGGATTTTGATGGAAACAACTCTCTAGCTGTCATGCGGCCTCTTCCATCCTCCTTTAATACTTCCCATTCACTCTTTATTGCTCAGTTTTGCTCCCAATTCAAGAGCCCTCCCTGAGCCCAAAAGGAGCCAAGCTGGTGCCTGTGAGCCCATTATGCGTGATCAAGAAACTCTTGGGGAGCAGATGTGGCTCAAGCAGTTGAGTGACTGCTTCCCACATGGGAGGTCCCGGGTTCGGTTCCCAGTGCCTCCTAGAAAAAACAAAACACAAGCAAAAACAAACAAAAAAACCAACTCAGAGGAGCTGATGTGGCTCAGTGATTGAGCCCCGGCTTCGCATACAAGGTCCCGGGTTCAACCTCCGGCCCTGGTACCTCTAAAAAAAAAAAAAAAGAAACTCTAAACAGTAAACACAGGCTTCCCTGTCTTTCCATCATTTCAGCAGCATTTCTTCCACTTGTTTCTTCTTTGCTTCCCACTCACCTCCCGCCCAGAATTCAACCACCACCACCACCACCACCACCACCACCAGCATCATGTAGATTGGGGAAGGGGTGGAGAATAAAAGACACAAGAGACCTACAAATGGACAATTCCAGCTTCAGGATCTCTTGAATTTCCTACCTGAATTGCAATCTGGTGTTCAATCGTTTTGTACGCAGAGTAATGTGTGCTCCCGGACTGAAAATGGAGCTGTAGAAAGAAACCAAATCAAAGCGTTCTGCTTATGTCACAAACTACAAGAAAACATCTTAAGCAGTTTATGAATAGCAGACAAACCTTCCTAAACTGAATGCAGCCTTGGCAAATCAATCAAGACCTGTGTAGTTTTATTTGTTGCTATGGATAAGAGAATCACAATAATCTAAGGTAATGTTAAAAAAAAATTTTCTTTAATTTTTTTAAAAAGCACCTATTCAATAAGCAAAAAGGGAGGGAGGTGGCCAGGAGTGAGAATCAATGAGATGAAAAAGACTGATGCCCATTAAGACATAAAGGAAGCCAGTGTGCTGAGCAGGAAGCTGAAGAAAAATTAACTGCGTGCTGCAAAGAGTCATCAGGATAGCAACATGTAGGTAGGAGGAAGGAATGTGAGAGGAAGGGTTATGAGACACCACAGGCCTGCAACAGGTACAAGACCCCTACTCAGCGGGGGCCCTGGCCCTCCAGCACAAATCTATTTCTAGGGGGAAAAATAATGTCAAGCAGAACTCAGGGGCCACGCAATGCCTTACACATTCCTTCAAAACGGCAAGGCTGTCTGTCCCAGGACATCTCTCTAGCCTACGTGCCAGTAATTGCCACTACTCCTCAGACAGAGCCAACTATTGCCAAAGAGCCAGCAAGTTTTCAGGCCACCAAGTAGGTGGCCACTGAATGAATACAAGCCACTGGTTTATTCGACCCTCCCCAGCACAAGATGTAAGCGGCTCCTGGGCCTTACCCTCTGATGGCGTACAGCCCACCCATCAAAGACACAGGAGCCCCAAACGAGACAGGAACATCCAAAGTGCTCACCGCAGTCTCGTCTTCCCAAATAGCACTTGTTAATCTCAGGATTCCACCAATTGGGAAAACAAACACCATCTGCTTGTTTATTTTAGAAGCAATACAATAATCACTAAAGGATCTCAACAGAATCTGAAAATCTACTTTAATTTGCTATATATGAACAAATGATGGAAAATCAGATGATCCTATGAAATCGCTGCCCATCCCCCTCATAGCAATAGGCAAATCAGTTGCATTTCCAAACACGGATTTATATTACTGTAACAAACTACTGCTATTAAAACTATTACTATAGCACTTCTTCATTACTATAACAATGCATAACTTAGGCTGAACTTTAGACCCAATACATTTGTAGCTTGGTCCCTGCAAGAAAAATCATTCTGTCTACATAGGGAGAGGGAAAAAAAATTTTTGAACCAACTGAAAATAAATACAACACAGTAATAACCAAGTTAAAAAAAATCATCTAAATCCATATTACTCATAGGATAAAGCTCTAAGTGTCCATTTTGGAATACGTAGGTTTTAAAATAATTTTCTGTTCTAAATAAATAACAAAAACACTGCTTACATATATTTTGTAAACCTGCTTGCCTCGAAACAGAATATAAAAAGGGGTACAAAAAAGGTGGGCAAAAAAAATAAAAACCCCTCTACCTGTCAAAACAGATTAATAAACCAAACTCCCCTAAAACAACAGAAGCTGATGAGTCCCCTCTCTACACACAGCCCCCACACATACTCAGGGGCAGTTCATGTAAAGTCGATCACTGAAGAAGAAAGATGAATTTGAACCCTTTGTCCCCCTGTCTTTTTTGTAAAAAACTGCCAGTCAGCAAGCGGAGATTGCACTAATTACTGTGACAATTCTGCATCATGTTAAAACAACTTTTGTGCCTGGGACAGGTTCCTCAGCGAGTTTGGAATTCTTGGCCAGCCAGCAGCTCTTAGGAGGGTTCTCCTTCTAAACGGAGAAGGCAACACTAACAACTTGTCCCTCTTTTCAGCCGGTTTTATTCTCCTCTTTTCCAATTGCCTGATTCAGAGCTCAAAGGAAACTTGTCCAAGCTTTTCTTCCCACAAACCCTATGGAGCCCTAGGCAAGCCGTTCTCAGAGTAACCACAGGAATCTTATTTTGTCAATTAAAATGGAATGGACACCTGATAACTACATATATGTCATGGAAAAACAATTCCTATAATCACAGTCCCATGAATAAATTAATGAAACTGTGGCTAATCCAAATTCAATTTTCACTTGTCCAGCTCCTTTCTTAACCCTTCTGTTCATCACCACCTAACCACCACAACCCTGGAGAAGGCTGCAATTAAGAGTAAAAATGCAGCTGCAAGTTTAAGAGTCTGGCAGAGACCAACATCCTAGACAAACTTAATGTCCCCTACCTACACACACACACACACACACACACAATGTAACTTCCCTCCTTGGGCAGCCAGCAACACAGAATAACCTCCGCCAGCTCACAAACGCACACAGCACAAGCTCATTCTCTGTCAAGTCAGACCTTTACTCCCAGCCAGTAACTATTGTGTTAGATTTCCGAGCTAAACTTCCCCTAACTGCAGAGTCAAGGACTTAAAATTGTCTTGTTTCTCCTTTGGGTTTCCACCCCTTCTTTTCCCAAACACACTTTTCTAAAACACACACTTTAACTGCTTTTTCCTTCCCTGTAAAACACACAAAGAAGGCTTGTTCGTTATAGTCTAGCTTTCCAAGACCAAGATAAGATGCAAAACAAGCATGCAGTGAAAACCTGGCCCTCTCCACTGGAGTAGGAATGGATGGCTCTCTAAAAAGCTATAAGGCAGGAGAGCCAGCCATGCTTGGCCTTTGCTGGGGGGAAGAGGGAAAGGTGAAGAAAGCCCCAAAGCCGCAGCCAGTCAGCTCTGCGTAAGGGACCAGGCTCCCACGTACCTCACCTCCCAGGACTGTGCAGCTCTGGTGACCTGGCGCGCTCCTCGGTCCACGTCACTTCCTCACCCAGCTACTGCGGCAGCTATAGCCGAGGCGTGGGCACGCCTCCAACATGGTGCCTCCCGCCCTGGGGTGTCCTGGAGAGGCACCGCATGACTGCGCCAAGGTACTTTTCATTCCTTCCCATGAAACGCTCACCAGAATTACACCTTCCCTTCCTGGGTGCTCCTTTACAGTGGCCAAGCCCACCCACCATTTTAGCACCCCCAGATGGCCCAGCCCACTCTTATTCAGAGGCAAGAACCACAAAGATTTGGCTGTGCTAAAGCGCAGGGTTGCACAATTCTCCAGCAATTTAAAAACCAAAATATTATGATTAACTGCCTCCCTTATTATCATTATCTTGATTTCTCTCACTTTATTTCTAATCACTGTTATTAGCTCTGAATCTGATGCTCAGAAGCACGAAGTCAGAGATATCCAGAGATGGGAGGAAGGGGAAATGGCTTTCTTCACCCACAGAAATCTCATCCCCAAAGGCGACTAAAAAAACTAAGACACTGTTGGTTTCCTTAACTTCCAAGGTGATGGAGATTAATTTTTTATGCCTATTCATTCCACTAAATTGAGAAGAGGTGGAGCAATTGGTTTTTTTTTTTTTCAGTTTTATGAATCACCTGTTTTCTCTTTTATAAAAAATAACATCCATTTGCTAAGAGGTTTTTTTGGCTTCGGGTTTTTTTCTGCTCCACTTTCCCCTCCACCCTATAGCTACATCAGGCGCCACTTGAAGTTTAATTTCCACGTCACTAGCTTAAAAGACAATGCTCTTTTGGTACATCTAAGACCTCTTCGGTCATTGGTCAATTTTCGGGGCTGTGACAGCAACCACTGACCATCATGTGCACAGCCTCCGGGTCCTAGGTCGGGTGCCTCTTACATTTAATGGAAAATAAACTTTTGACCAGGCTTGGGTTTACTGCCTGCCCTTTTTAAAAGTGCCAAAGGGCCTGTCTCTAACTTGCACAGGAATGGCCAAAGTAGCACTGACTGGTAGGTTCCCAGATTTCAACAATTCCTGCAAAGATCTAGACACCGAACATTTGTAGCATCCTAAAACGACAACTTAAAGGCATCTCCTCTCCAGTTCCTGGCATTCTCCTTCAGAAATTCTTCTGCAACAAAATGCATGCCTCTGGACACAGGAACGCTGTCTCCTACTGCCTCAATGTTCCACCAAATGTCTGTTTACCCTCATTATTTTTCTTTTCTTTTCCTCAACCTGAAACCATCAGCTATGAGTCAGAGAACGATCATTAACTTTTTACAGCTTCCATACACATCCGCCTACTCACATTTGGGGAAAGAAGTATTGACTTGCAACACTGCCTGAGACCAAAATCCTCTAAGAAGAAAAAAAGGGGAAAAATCGCTTCAAGAAAGTTCTATCTATAGGCCTATGGGGAAATGCTACAGTCATTGTTTTTTCCACTATGTGCTGCAATCTTTTGCAAAAAAAAAAAAGGAAAAGCTGAGGTTGAACTTGGTTATGGTGATGGACAATTGGGGGTAGATTTATTTATTTATTTATTTATTTTTAGAAAAACTAGATTATTTTCTTTAAATGTCAAAACATTTCATTGGAAACATCCTTAAACTGTCTGGGGGTGTGGGGGGGGGTGTGGAATAAAGTGAATCAAGTCTCTTGCTCTTGTACAAAACACATTTCCAGCATATAAAACCACGTGGGCTAAAGTGCTGAGACATGTTCCTAACAGCATTTTTCATTAAAAGTTGCTACACTAACACTCTTAAAATGATGCCCCATCATTACTCCACTTAGCAGTCACCAAGTGGCAACTCATAACGAATTAATTTGCATTAATGTGGGTTTCATGTGTCCTTCCTTGGGAATGCCATTGTGATTCAGGCTTCATAAAACTGACACGACAATAACATAGTGCCTTTTATTTCACTTTCCAAAACCAACCAACCCACCCAAAGACTCACACAGTTCCTCTCGATTTTTTAAGCATTATACTAATATATTTAGTACATCATAATTGGCCCAGCATGCAGGAATCTAGTTATCTCCTCAGTAAATATTTATAGCATCACTCTTTCCCATTCATTCTGCATTTTCTTAGAGAATCTCACTGAAGCCTACATCTGCAATTCATTGACTTTACAATTTACCACGTTGGGATGGGAGAGGTCTTAGCTCCATTTGAATCACTACACAAATATGCAAGTGATTTATCGGTTTCAAACTGAAGACTGCAAGAGAAGGACTCCACTTTTCCTGAACATTACTTCTTCTGGCAGACCATGAACAATTACAGTTCGTACTAATTAAGCTCTGTAAATGTGCTGTGCCCTACTAATGCCTACCAGGCCTCAAATTTATTTTCATGATGCCAAACTTTAGCGAGCAATTTTAACCCCTTTGGCACTGCTTCCACAATGCCCATTCCTTCCCCTGTAGTCCGAACTGTTTGGGGCTACTTCCCGACAAATAAAATAAAATAAAATACAATAAAACGGGTTTGAATTACCAGCCCGAAATCAGATGTGCCTAAGGAAGAAAACTCTATCAGGGGAAAAGAGGGAGAACACCAGGGCTGATAACCCGTTCAAAGATCCCACAGCCCCATCTTTGTAATGAGCTGTTAAGGGATTCATATCTGTCCCTGAGGGCTAGTAAGTTTCTGCATTCCATCGATTAGAAAATAAAACCCTTCAGCCTCGGTTTTTAGGTTTGGGTTGGATGGGGGGAAGGAGCCCGCCAGAAATGAGCAGGTCCTCAGCTCCCCTGTGCAGCTGGACAATTACCCATAGCCCGGCGTCCCCCTTCCCCCTTTTACCGTGTGGGCAGTTGGTAGCGCACACACTCCAAAGCACACCAGAACGGCCCAATTTTTTCCAAAAGTAAATTAAAATTGGCAGGGTAACTGGCCTTCTCTCTCACATCAAGGTGTCTGCCACAAACAATGTCCCATCCCGGCCCCCCACCCGCAGATGCTGACCACAACTGATATGAAACATCTTTTGCTAGAAAGCACATTGGAAACTGTCTTTGCTGAGCAGAGCAGTAGTTTTTAAAAGCCCCCGCCCCCAATGGCACCCCCAAATCTCACAAGAAACTCAAAGCCCCAATTGCAGTCAAGGCCTTCATTCCCCCAAGCCCAAATCTTGGCCCTCTCTTCCTATTGTTTCCTAATCTTTCTTAATCAAGCATTTATTCTACCTCCTCTGGCTTCTTCTCTGTGCCTTCCTCCCCAGATACCAGCATACTTTGCCCAAATAATCAGTCCTCCCATGCCCAGTATAAACCTGGACTTTTTTCTTCTTGTCTATTAAATTCTTTTAATCAACTCTCCTCCCCCAACTACTTTTTTTTTTTTCAAACCCACAAGTTAAGTAGTACACTATGCAATGTGTGTATTTTCCCTTCCAGCTCAGTGGAACATCATATAAATTAAAAAGCAGTCTCTCGTATCAGGTTTCTTAGTATTCTGGGAAATCTACACGATATAGGCAATGCAGTCTTTAAAAAAAAAGGAAAAAGGGGGAAACCAGGAGAAAGGGGAAAATATGCAAACACCTAGAGCAACTTTGCTTCTGAAAAAAAGGCATTTGTGCACAGCCCCCCACTGAACTTCCAGCCCTGAAAGTGCTCTTTATAAACGTGCATAACAATAGCCTAGAGGAAAAGTACAAGTCAGCTGCAAAGGAAGGGGTGTCTGGCTCAGTAAGCTCAGATTGTCGGGGTGGGGTTCAGAGAAGGGGGAGAGCAGCATTTGTGATGGGCTGCCCACCCCCCATCACATTGCTTATAATTAGTGAGAGAAATGTGAGCCACTGCCAGTGTCTGCGGCCCTTGAATATTATAAGGCCAACGTGGCGTCAAATACCTTAACATTCATAAGTGTTATGGCCTGTAAATAAAGCCTGTGGATTTATGACCCAGTGGCGCTTGCCAGCAAAGGACTGGGGCACTTTTCTTTCAGCAGACCTGCAGAGGTGCAAGTTTGCCTTTGGTTGTAAAATTAACCATTTCCTTCACAAATGTGCTCAATTATAAGTCAGAGTTTAAGATTTACTTACACATTTGCCAATATTCCCTCCCAGAAAAAACTCAGGAACCCATGTCACACACCCCTTCAAAAAATACAAGCCTCAAGAATTTGATTCGCCCCTCCCTCCTTTACAAAACTTCTGAAACGTGTCACCTCAAAACAGTTATAAATGCGGTTAAAGATATTATCTAATTCCACTTACCAAGACTAAAAAGCTTACATCTACTTCCCTTGGAAAGTGCTTTATTTATTTGGCAACTCCGTGGTTTGAAGGGAGAGAGAAAAAAAAAACAAGTAAATCACTCCTAGCCTCAAGTCTCTTCCCTTCCCCCAATATAATGTCATCTACTTCCTGTGCAGGGGAGAGCATTTGCTAAATCCAGGTTGTCTCATACTTAACTGCCAATAAACCAACTTCCACATAATTTCCAGACAGCTGGGGAAAAGGTCCTCGGAGCTTTAGTCATGGTCCAGAAACACCCGTCCACACAAAAATTTGCAGCTGTCCTTTCTCTACAGTGCATTTTTAATGTGATTCAGGGGCCCCTGTTGTGAAACATCTGACAAAATGTAAAATCCTCTCAGATACCTTCTAGTTTACCCCACTGCGCGTGTGTAAGAGAAGTTGCACCAGGATTTCTCAACCGAGAAATCTATGCACTCTTTGCATGGACACAGGCACCTCATGGGATGTCGGGGGCATTCAAAACCTGGAAAGACTTCTACTGTAAGCTGTAAAAGCAAGCCTCTGGTGCAACTATTAAAATGCTAGTTCTCTAAAGCAATTTTTTTTCGTGGCATGCAGAACTGCAGTTACCCAGCGCTGCTAGCACAGAAGCGCATTCTTGTACTGCAAGCCCCCGGAAACCTTCCTATAACTTTTTCACAGCTTGCTAAGAAACAGAAAGCTGACCAATTTCCAGCAGGGACTCTTAAACAGAATCCCTATCAGTAAAATTAAAAATCAAGGTGGAAAAACTCCTAGCAAAACGATGGCTGTTTTCCTCGGAATCTTTTCTCCATCAGGGATAGGGGCATCAGTCAAAGCTGCTTCCCTTAAGCAGTCAAAAGTTTCCAAAAACACTTCTTCCAGATAAGCACTTCAGACTCCCGACTGCCTGTTTGTTTCTGGGGCTTCAGAAAGCTTTAATATCAACAAACTGCAAAGCGCAGGCATATCCAATTTATAATCATTAAAATATGACTTATTGGGTGAATGTTGAGCCCATATTCCATACTGCAAACATTAAACCCCAACCTATAAAGATTAGCAAGGAATTAATACTGTTGCATTGAGATTGAAATCTAACAGGCTCCCCATAAATATTTCTGAAGGAGATGAAAAACAATTAGCATAAATACCAAAGAAGGGCAAGAACACCTGTTCTTTTTCAGGGCGATAAGCATTTTATTGTTCTCTATTTAAAATGTAATGACCTGTGTAATTACAGTAATATTACATTGTTATGTAGGGGCTTGGAATGTCACACTTTGAAAAGTGTTGTCAAAACGATCAGGGATGAGGATGGGGGGTGGGAGAACAACCGGGAAGGACCACCATTAACCCTTCCCACTCCAAGGTCTAAATCTTTTGTCACAGAAAGGATTATATTGTTTGAGTCAGGAAAAAAAAACATTTTTCACAAGCCAGAAAAAGAAGGTGCCAGGCTAAACAAAACCCCCTATTAATAGGCCCCTCCAGGTTTCCTTTAAATGTTGAATTCCAAGTTCAAAAATGAACTCAAGATGCTGCTTATTTATTTGTTCATCCTAGCAGCAAATAGCTCAGTTGGAAAGCGAATAACTTTGGATAAAAGAAGGTGCAAGAGCTCCAATAATCAAATGCATAAAAAGAAATCCCAAACCTAACTGGAATTTCACCCATCATATTCCTACTTCTGGTTTGGCAGGAGGGAAAAAGAAATGTAAAACTACTTTTTCCTATCAACTTTAATACGGTAACAGTATTCTTATCTCTAGTATACAAATGTTACCAAAATTCTAATATTTGCAGCTCTATCACTTCCCATCTCCAACTAGACCACTTCTTAATGTATTTTTGTATTGGAATCCGTCTTCTTAAAAGCCGTTCATATTACTGTATCAAAGACTAAATTAATGTTATGCAGAAATCTTTCTCGTTTAAAATAAAAGTATTACTATCACGCTTTTATGGAGTCCTCAGCAATTAAAGCATTATTCGTGTGATAATGTATTATTCATCATAAGCTGATTTAATGATACGCCTTAATTCTTTACATTCTTAAACAGAAAAGCAGAAATCAAGGTTCCAAAGAGTTTGCTTTTTAAAGAAAGCAGCTGCTTTCAGGTATACTCATATGCGGCAGAAAAAAAGTAGAAGGGAAGGGGAAAAAAGCACACTACCAACGAGGAGGAAAGAGGAAAGAATAAAGCATACAGCTCATTTGTCTTTTCACCTTGCCGGCAAAAACAGTCTATAAAGCACTAAGAATTTCGGAAGAGCGTGGAAAGACTGCTATCTTGCCTATAGATTCCTTCGGCAGCTGTATCGAATCTGGAATTGCAAGCTGGCCCTTAGCTCGAAGACGTCAGGAGTGACACACAAAACAGCTACGGCCCTCGCTACCGTTGCTCTAAATAAATAACTTTAATTTGGAAGCACAGAACCTAACCCAGGTAACAGACAGTAAGAAGGAAGGGGCAGTGCACACAAGATATCTGTTGTTGTTTGACATGCAAATACTAAAACTGCCTACTGAGTTCAGAAATGTCTTCTCAGACTCAATCTGATGTCACAGCAAAAGGCCACCGGCTATGTCCACAATTAAAATAACTAGACGCGGTCTATTCCTATAATGCCCACAATGGGGACCCATCGTTGGGGGCCTTCCTTTTCACACCGGGAAATCATTTATTGGCCTTGAACAATTTCCCTGCTTCCTAATTACCGCAAAACACAACTGCTCAAGTTTTAGGAATGGCAAGATTGCAAGAGGAGTTTTGAAAAGAGTCAAGAAAGCTAGCAAGCCCACCATCAAAGCTCAATCTTCAGATGGCCCTTCAGATGGCTAAGTGGGTTTTAAAATAACACCAGGGAGGTTTCCATTGTAGGGGGAGAGGGGAAGACAGGAAGATATTCTCAGCGTTACTCTGGAATATTATTTGGTTGGGTTTGTTAGTACACAATTCCTCGGATTCTAAGCCGACTGCTCCGGGTTTAAGATTCCCACAAGCTACCAAGGAAAATACAAAGTAACCGGACTGTGCTTCACCTCCAGCTGCAACCCCACGGCCTGGCCCCTGCAGCCTGAAAGAGCTGGCCCTGCGGGAGGAGGTCGGGCTAAAATGCTCTCCCAGCTTCCCAAGCATGCAAAAGCCAGAGCGCAGGGGAGGGGGAGTGGATAATTATTTCTCTTCCCTACCTATAAAAAATGACCGGCCTAGCATGCCCTCGCCATTCTGCCCGGACCCAAAAAACAAGTCAAACCTGATAGTTAATATTTTAATGCTTAAAAACACTTGTAGATCTGATCGACTCCCGACCGGCAAGCCCTTGGCCATTAGCACCGATTCCACAGCTGCTGAACAGTGGGGGCATTATTTCAAATCGCTATCTCGAGTTACCGAAAGAGAAAAAACAAAAGTAGCGTATGTAAATAAGGGGCAGGAGGACCGAACTAAAGAAAAGTACAAAATGACAATCCCGGGAAACCTGGCACAAACGCGACTGGCGTCTAGAGAGCGGTAATCCAGGCTTTTTAGAGGAGCTTGGGATGGGGGAGGGGGTTCAGGGGGAGGGCAGGGGGCACAGGCCGATGGAGGAGCAGAGGGGGTGGGTATAGAATGAGCCTTATTAACAAATGTCGGGGGTGGGCCCGGGACCCAAGCGGCAGAAAGCCAGCGGAGCCTGACACCCTGCGCCGCGCTGGGGTCCCCAAACTTGGGAGGCTGGCGATCAGCAGGCCACTCCCTTGAAGCAGAGGCGCCCCTGGCTTCGCGCAGCCCGCGGGGCCGCACGGCCGGGCCTCTGGCCCCCCAGAGCCCACTCAGGGCCTTCTCGGAAACCAGCAGGCGCAAACTCCGCTATACACCCCCAAGGCACCGACATTCCCTAGAAAGACGTGCACTCCGCTCAGAGGAGGCCACCCCGCTGCACACAAACCAAGAACCCCAGCCACAGGGCCTCGCGCTCCGCACAGGCCCTCCGCCCGCGCGCCAGGCTGCCGAGCCCGCCACGGCGCCCAGGGCGCTCGCGGCCCTGCGGTGTGGCCAAAAGAAAGGGAGCCCAAGGTCCCCAAGTTTGCGTGGGGCCAGTCTGGGAAGTGTGACCCTCCAGGGCAGGAGGCCTGTGATGGCAACTGGAAGACTAAATAAACAACGGCTAGGAAGAGAACGCCAGGGCTCCTCTGCGGGCCCCGGGCTCCGCGCGCTCGCCAGCTCTCCAGCCCGACGCCTGAGGGAAAGCCACTTCCCCGCGCTGCGGCCGCAGCCCCGTCGCTCATCCGCGGCAGTGGCAGCCAACGGGTTAACCCGGGAAAGCCCAAGACGCCTCAGAAGAGGGAAGAAAGAGAGAGGGCGAGAGAGGAAAGAAAGCGCCACTCCGTCCTCTTCCCAGGCTGAAGAAACAAACCCCACCACCTAGGGAAGAGGGGGGACCCGGAGCGCAAGAAAAGTTCTCGATTCCGCTCCCCGTCGCCCCCAACAAAGCCCTGCTTCTGGAAGGAAAGGTCTCCCCAACATCACGAGGCAGCGAACTGAAAGCAAGAACATGGCGAAGTGCAAACAAATCCAGTCCACAAAAGGCAGAAAAGTTTGGAGAGTTTCGGGCTGCCTGGGCCACGCGGGGGGAGGGGAGGAGGCGGGCGGGGCGGGGAGGGGGCAGGGCAGGGGCCGCATGCGGGGCCGGGCAGCGCGGGCGGCGGCGGGCGGGGGCCGGGCGCGGAGGCACTTACGGTTCGGGCGGTGGGCGAGAGCGATCCGTTGGGGAGGTAGGGGCTCGTCAGGTCGGGGATCATGATGAAGGGGTAGCCGGGATACGGTGGCCCCTTAAAGAGCCCTCCATCTTGCCTCTTGGCCGCTAACATGGCGGGGCGGCGAGGGGACGGCGGCGGGCGCGCGGAGCGGGAGAGAGCGAGGAGAAACTTTTTAGAAAGTGCCCCAAGCGGCGGGGCGCCCCGGGCAGGCCGACGCACGGCCAGGCCGGAGGGGGCGCGGAGCCGGGGGCGCGGGGCGGCCGGCCCGGGGGGCGGCTCCGGGGCGCGCGGGGCGTACTCACCTTCTTCCAAACTTTCCCGGGATTTATCTCGGAAACTTTCGGAGCGCGGCGGAGGCCGTCTTTCCGCCTTCCCGGAGGGGTGGAGGTGGGAAGGGCGAGGGGCAAGCGCCACGCAGACGGGGGAGAAGGGGGGAAATAAAATATCCAACGTGGTGGGAGGGTTGGGGGGGAGAGAAAAACAGGGTTACAAGTTTTTGCAATGGAGGCACCGCACGCACACGCCGCCCGCCGCGGGCCTCGGGCGCCCCGCGCCGCCCCGGAGCCCCGATTTCTCCCCTGGAGCAACCTCTGCCAAGCCCAGGAAATAGATCAGAAACCCCACCAGCCCGAGAGGCTTTTCCTACCTCGGAATCGGAGGAGCTGTTTTGATTCGTTTCTGATTCATTGACTAGAGACGATTTGACATCAGCTAAATCCCTCTCCGCCGAGGAGT
>JAQZBX010020585.1:22944-32998 GCA_029593785.1 Cabassous unicinctus
CCCTGAAAAAATATTGCAAGAAATAGACGAGTCCAAGGTGAACTTTTTTTCTGCTTTGGGGTCTTTGGGGTCTCCTGGGGAGGGGAAAACAGGGAGGAGGGGAGGGGAAGGGGGGGAGATCTTCTGCACGCGCGAGTTTGGGTTTCTTTTTTCTCTCGTTCCCAAGGATCCGATCAATGTGCAAAAAAATAATAAATAAAAAAGGGGGGTAAAAAAACACACCAACAACAACAAGAAGTCAGATATAAAGAGCAAAGGGGGGGGAAGCCGAAGATACAGGAGGAGCTCGTGCCGCTCGGATTTGAGTGAGTTGAAGTTAGACTGAGAGCTTTTCAGTTCAAAGGCGGCGCTGATTGACAGATAGAAAAAGGGGGATCGAAATCCGGAGGAACGGAGTAGTCTGGGAGCGGAGATTATTGACAGGGCGAGAGGAACACACTCGCCTTAATGAGATGCCTGGGGGCGGGGCCGCGCCGGTGACGTGTGCATAAATAAACAGCCGGGGTGGGCGGGGCGGGGGCGGCTAACAATGATCCTTTCGGGCGCCGGGAGAGGAGGGAGAGGAGGGAGGGCCGGCGAGGGAGGGGGAAGAGGCATGGAGGGAGGGGTGTGCAGGGGGCGAGGCCTGCGCTGAGTGTGCGAGGCCCGGAGTCGGAGCGAGGGGAAAGGGACTCGCTCCGGGAGGGGGGCGGTTTCAGAAAGACAATGCGGAGTGGGAGAGGAGGGGAAAGGGGTGGCGACCGAGTCAGGAATCCGAGCCCGGGAAGGCGGAAGAAAAGCCCATTTGGGGGGCGGGAATGGAGAGAGGCCCAGAAAAAGTGCACTTTAGAAACATTAGAAATAAGTCTAAGTAAGGGGAAAAGGAGGGGAGGTTTATGGCGGGGTGGGGGGTGCTTAGTGGTTAATCCATCAGTAAAATTAGCCACCCTCGGGCAGGATGTGACAGAAGTGGTCAAAAAGAAAGAACCCTCCACTTTCAGAGAGCATGGGGAAGTGGAGGGGCTGGGCAGAGTTCCTGGTCCTCCACAGTGAAAGAAGCGATTAACCCATGAGGTCCTACCCCCCCTTTTTGTTTATTAATAGTGAAGCATTTCGTTAAATGTTAAGTCTCGCTAGAATAAATAAGCCAAGGATGACTTTTTATCCAAAAAGAAAAAAACATACTCTAGTGGTGATTAAGGCCATTAAAAATATCCTTAAGGAAAAATGCAAGATTGTTTTAAATGTAGAGGGGTGTTTGTGTGTATTTTTAACTGACATTGGAAGTGGTAGGAAATGAGCTGGGATTCAAAGTCCTTTCTGACTTTGAAGGTGAAAAGTTGGGGAGTTACACTGCCAGGGAGTTCCCCAACCCCTGTGATCAGTGGAACTGGGGTCTCTCATTAAGGGGATCTGAAATGAAATCCCCAAGGACTGACCAAATAATCAAGATGTAGATGGCTCTGGCAGGAAATTGCTAAGCAAGCCCATGCTTCCAGACCTGAGGGATGAGATGGAAACCTGGGGTTCGAGGCTGGTATTTCTAGTTTTCTAGATACTCACCGGGGGAGTAGATTGATTTGCTACAAATTGGGAAACAGAATTATGTTAAAAGGGGAAAGGTCTGGTTCCCAAAAGACGTTGTTCCTGGGGGCAGGAGCCAGAGCACTCATTTTCTTGTAAATATCTGGTGAAAAGTCAACTGGAAACTACCACATGAAAAGGGGACAAAAAGAACCAGAAAACCAAGATCAATAAGAATTAGCAAATTGTCTAATGGGAGCAGTATTGGTAGGGAGTCCTTGAAGTACTAAATTATCCCTCCCTTCCCTAAAAGAGCTCACCTGTCATCAGCTGGCCCATCAGTGCCTAAGGTTTCCAAAGGAAAGCATATTTGCCATGTAATAATTAGAGAGTTTGGGGTTTCAACAGAACTGTTTTCTAAGCTAAAGTCTCAGAAAGAAGACTACTAAAAATAATACTGAGATTGACAAGGCCAGCGAATTCCCCTGCACTGGAAAAAACTCACAGCCACATTTGCACACTAAAGAGTAAGATGTGGGCAAAAATAAAAATGGGGAGGGGGAGGCGGTGGACAGAGGAGAATCACTATAACTCCCAACTTTAATCGGGAAATCAGAAGAAGGAAAAGGAGCCTGAAAAGAAGTAATACAAATGTGTACATTTAATCAGACAGGATTGCATAGGATACAAAGCACGAGGCTAATTAGTCTCAGCAGGTAGGGCTAACCTTCAGACTTCATAAATAAATAAGGCAGGCGCAGTGTCTAAGAGGGGGTGTGGAGATGGGATTATTTCAAGACACCAAGTTAGAACATGAAGAACGAAATCCTTCACTATTAAATCCACGTACAAATGGATTTAACAGTTTCCTTTTTTAGGTCTTTTGACTTGGTTTCTTTAGATTTACACTTTTAGCGAAATGACAGTAACTTTACACGTTTGCTAATTGTCACCTGTATACTCAGTGTGCCTGAGTCTGTCTAGATAGAGTGTAGACTCTCCTAGGCCCCGTTTTAAGGGCTTATTAAACTAGAACACAGTTATAATAACTCCGTTTTATGGCAATTTCTTTGTCCTGTGCAGTGGTGAGTTTTGTTTTTATTTTTTTAATTTAACCTTTATCTGGAATTGGATAATGAGGACTTCTATGTCCTTTAGGAGACTACCTGTATAATAAAAGCTCATAAACAAACTGAATTGAAACTTTGAAGAGAATACTTATTGTTATTAATGCCCTGGCCTGCACTTTTCTCATATGTAAATACTAAGGCCTTTCTTCCAATGATTAATAACCACATGCATTTTTTTTTAGGATGTATTTATTTCTCTCCACCCCTTTTGCACTTGCTGTGTCTGTTCATCTTCCTTGTTTCTTTAAGAGGCACCAGGAACTGAACCCAGGACCTCCGATGTCGGAGGGAGGCACCTTATAGCTTGAGCCACCTCCGTTCCCTGCTCTGTTGTGTCTCTCATTATGTTTTTCTTCTTGTGTCTCTTGTTGCATCATCTTGTTGCGTCAGCTTGCCACTCCTGCCCATCGTGCCAGCTCACTGTCCTGCTCGTCTCCTTTTGGAGGCACCAGGAACCAAACCAGGGACCTCCCGTGTGGTAGGTGGGAGCTCAATCGCTTGAGCCACATACATTTCCCAACCTCATGCATTTTGGCACATTCTTATTTTTCTCATTCCAAGGAAACTCTTCTGTATCTTTCCTTCTTTAAATGTCTGATTTAATTAAGTGATTAAAAGTTATTCCATGGTAGCACATGTGCCACATTTCATTTCATAGCTTCAGTGTCATAAAAAGGCTAGGGGAGACCAGCAAGGTCTCAGAGGGTCAGTAACCCCTGAATTTCTGGAAGTGATACTGGACAGGGTGGGGGGTGGGGGGATAGAGCTGCAGTTGGCAAGAAGTAAAGTAATACAATATTCAGAAAAAAAGTCAGACTAGCCCACAATGTTGACATGTAATTTATAGATTTGGTGCAAAATTTTAAACAGCAGGTAGCTTGTGTCCATGTGTTGAAACAACTCCTCTCTCTAAATACCGATGAGTCCTGATATATAGGCCCAAGAGTTCTGCCAAAATAGCAGAAATCCTAAAATCACTGGTCTGGAGGAAACCAGACCCGTTCTGGGACTTCAGCCTGAGCCAAGGGATTTTGTCACTGTTGTCTATGCATGTTGGGGGGCAGAGCGCGTGCAAAATGAGGAGGAAGCTGTGACCTGCTCCCTTGGAGCCCATTTCTGGGGCCAGCCCAGCTCCTGAAGTGCAAGTAGACTGTTCCTCAGCCTCCCTTCCTTCATGCTTTCCTCCTCATCCACTGCCCTTCTGCTTCATTCACTGCTCTGTTCTTTCCTCCCCTTTAGTCTTCCCTCTATTAAACCCTTCTCTGTGGACATGTGTTGATGTTAGTTCCCAGAGGTGCTTCCACGTTCAACCCTACTGGCCCGTGGGGAAAGGAAGGTACAGGCTTCTATGAGGACTTTTCAGGCATTGGTGCCCCGCGGGCAGTTACGGCAGCAGGTTAGGTGCCCACTGGAATGTGGGACTGTGTCTGTTGGGGGCTGTGGAAGTCAGCCAGCCGTCGGCCGTCTTTCCTGCGGGCCCTTGGACCTGTCTCACCCACCAGGCAAGGCTGTTGGTCTGGATATTTTCCTGGGTCCTTTTTGACATTCAGAGAGTCCCTAATTCCATAGTTTTACCCCATACTCCAATTATGCAAAGAGGTTCACCAGCAAAAGGGACCAACTGCATTGGAAGCTTGTCTTTGGAATTTGTGAAAAACAAAGATAGTCTGGGGAAGCGGGTGTGGCGCAATGGATAGAGCACCCGTTTACCATATGGGAGGCCCCGGGTTCGCTTCCCGGGGCCTCCTTGTGAGGGCAGGCCGGCGCGCGCGGCGTGAGGGGCTGATGCAGCAGGACCTCACAGCAAGGGGGAGATAAGCAGACACAGAGAAAACACACAGCAAATGGACACAGCAAACACAAGCAGCAAGGGGGGGATAAATAAATAAATAAATAGATTTAAAAAAAACAAAAAAAAAAGATCGTCTGCTCACATTCGCCAGAAGTAGGAATACATGTTGACAACCACATTCAGCTCCCCCGATTGCTCGGCAAGATGCTGCTCCCTCACGCGTGAGGGTGATATGTGCATGTGTGCGTGAGTGTGTGTGTGTTCCTGTGCAATTTTTCTTTAAAGACAAAGTTTTACAACTGAATAACTCCAAGATGGGTGATCTGTTACCCACTGTTTTGCACTTATCTAAGCAGGGAGTGTGCTGACTGAGGGAAGCCAAAAAAACAAAAGAAGAATCTGAAAACATAAGGAAGCTATAAAATGGGAATATGTTTAGGAGCCAAACTCCTGATTCCACTGTGAGATTTTCTGTTTGCTTTTTGTTCTGTGTGGGTGATGGTTCCTTATTCGGACCTTGAGGAAAGCTACTCCCTTAGAGAACACAGGAACATTGAAAATTGGACACACAAGAGTTTTCAATTTAGCAGGAGGAAGGGGTAGGTAAAAAGGGCCCCATTTCACAGGCATCCTTCCCCCACACACACCCCACACACCCCCACCCAAGCATTCTGTCAAGGGACTTGGGAAGACATACACCCTCCTCTTGAAACCCTGAGGTACCCCGTTCTGTTCTGGGACTTTTCTGAAGTACCTCGCTTGATCCCCTTGCTTCAGCTAAGAACAGGTCAGGGTAATAAAGTGACAATAATGCCTGGTGATCCCAGGGTGAACGGGAAGATGTTCGCATTTGTACGAGGTTTCATCACCTGCCTTCATAAGCTGATCGCTGCCGCCATTAGGCACCTGTGACAGGAGCCGCTTTCCAAGGACTTCAGTCCTCCGTAAGTACACCCTTCTTATTGACAAGATGTCTTTTAACCCTAATAGCAATGGAAGAAGGCCAATAAATGAAACATTTACTGCATAACTTGACTTATTTTGGGGTGGTGTACGATTCCTTTCTAGCTATCTCTAGAAGATGTTTTCAGCCTAATTTGCTCCCTAGAAATTTCGCTTGCTACAGTTATACATCTATGACGTTTTATTGCCTGAAGCCAAGTCTGCATAAGAACTTTCTTAAGATATACTTATCCTAATGCCAGGCTACAGGAACTGGGCTGTTTTATGCTGAATTATTTGAGCTACCCTGATATACAGGGCAGAGACTTCCCGATAGTCATTGCCATAGGGTAGGTCTAAATGCTTCTGAGAAAGGGAAAAAAGTCAAGGAAGAGGTGGAAAAAAGTTTCATCTAGGTTGATTTGAAGAAGCCTTTAGAATTAATAACTGGGTGTGTATTTAACATATTAAATGCTGAGGGTTTTTTTCTTCCTTTTGAAAAAATAGCCTTTATTACGGAGCATCCTTGCCCGCTCAAGCCCATTGCTATGTTCTGAAATTGGCACGGACACCAAAGCACTCTCCACCAAAACACGGGCACTTTAAATTGAAGCAGAGAACTGTCAGCCAGCACTGAGCAATCTCACAAGGTGGTTTACGTCTGCTCAAGGGACAGAGCAGGTGAAATTTCAGGAGAGGAAAAGGGTATTGTTCCCCTTGTAATTTATCTAGGTGTGGGCTGACACACCTGCTTCTGGCCAAAAGATCATGGGGTGGAAGAGGTGAAGGATGCAAGGAGATTCTGGGATCAAAAGTGTGAAGGTTTCGGGCTTGGTTCCCCCAGGAATCCACAGCTGCTTTGAGCCCCAGTCTCTGAAGGAAGGACTAAATCTGTGTTGATCAAATCGCTCCAGACTGGGTTAGAATCCACTCCCCTCCCACCTCCCTTGCAAAACTCCCAGCTGTTTCTGTACATTCCAATGATATTCATGGATTATGTTTCCTAATGAGACATTCACCTGGACAGGGAAAGGGAAGAAGGTTAAATGACTGAGTTCTGAGTCCAGAGTGAGTTTGGCTCGCAGTATAGACAACAGCCTGGAGCACAGGGTTCAGCTACAACAGGAGGCTTCGGGTTGACTGTCATTTTGAGCAAACTCTGTTTCTTGGTAGCCTGAGGGCACACTGTAAATACCTGGAGCAGGAAGGAAAGCATTAATCGTTATCTCTTAAAGGTTCCAGGATGCTGAGAGTGAGAGGTTATAATGACCCCCAAACCCCACGCCTGTGTACCCAGATCCAGATTTTCCAAGCTTTCTAAAGCTGGCCTGAGGTTCCTGGGGGGTCTGTTGAAGGCACAGGACCTCGCTCCCGGAGAAGCCCAACTCCTGGGTGGGGAAGAGCCACAGAGGCCTCCCGGGGCCCACCCGCACTCCCTTTCCTTCCCAACCAGTGTTCATCAGGGACTGGAGGCCCCGCAGGTAACGCTGGGTGTCTATGTGCCTGGGCGACGTTCCTGACCCTGCCAGGCCCTGCCACCCCAACCCTCACGCCCCTCCAATGGCAATGGGACGACTTCAACCGCAAGCCAGATTTCTTCTGGAGGGATCTGGTACTGATGTTTCAGCCATTTCTTCTTTGAAAGAACCTCACAGCACACCCGTCTGACAAGAGGCATCTTTCTTCCTTCCTTCCCCACCCCTTCTTTCCTTCTTTTTACATTTTTATTGTGGTAGCATACATACAGCATGAAATTTCCCAATGTAACCACTTTCAAGTATACCGTTCAGTGGTATTAATTACATTCAATGTTGTGCTTCCATCACTGTTATCCATTGCCAAAAGTTTTACATCATCCCAAACAGAAACTCTACTCATTAGGCATTTACTCTGCTTCCGCCGCCCCCACCTGGTAACCTGTGATCTACTTTCTGGCTTTATGAATTTGCATATTCTAGTTATTTCATATGTGAGATCGTACAATACTTGTCCTTTTGTGTCTGGTTTATTTCATTCACCATAGTGTCTTCAAGGTAAATCCATTTTGTAGCACGTATCCGAATTCCGTTCCTTTTTACGACTGAATAATATTCCATTGTATGTATATACCACATTTTGTTTATCCATTCATCCATTAATGGAGACTTGGGTTGCTTCCACAGTTTGGCTATTTTGAAGCCTGCTGCTATGAGCATTGGTGTACAAATATCGGTTGGAGTCCTTGATTTCAATTTTTTGGGGTATTTACCTAGAAGTAAGATTGCCAGGTCATATGGTAATTCTATACTTAACTTTCTAAGAACCACCAGACTGTTCTCCACGGCAACTGCACCATTTTACATTCCCGCTAACAGTGCATGAGGGCTTTTGTTTCTCCTCATCCTCACTCTATTAGTCAGAGTCCCCCAGGAAAACGGAACCAACAGGATGTATATATATGTATGTAAATATCATGAGATTTATTATAGGAAATGACTCACACAACCACCGGGCTTGGCAAGTCCAAATTCCATAGGGCAGTTTGCAAGCTGGGAACTCTGATGGTTTCCATGAATTCCCCAGAAGAAGCTGGCTGGTAGAGGTAGAAATTCTTCCTTCCCACTGCCAAAATAATCAGTTCTCCCTTTTAGGCCTTCAGCTGATTAGATGAGACTTCTTTCATTGCTGAAGGCATTCTCCTTTGTTGATTGTAGATGTAATCAGTCAGAGATGCGATCAATTTACTAATGACTTAAAGCCACGAAATAGCCTCACAGTGACAATCAGACCAGTGCTTTCTTGACCAAACAGGTGGACACCATATTCCAGCTAAACTGACGCAAGGACTTAACCATCACACTCACCAACACTTGTTAACTTCCTTTTTTTAAAAATTATAGTCATTCTAGTAAGTGTGAAGTGTTATTTCCTTGTGGTTTTGATTTACAGCTCCCTTATAGCTGATGATGTTGAGCATCTTTTCATGTGCTTATTGGTCGTTTGTAGATTTTCTTTGGAGAAATGTCTAATCAAGTCCTTTGAAGAGGCATCTTTCTAATGTGATCTTCCTGACTGTTCATGTCATATTATTGCCAGTTACCAAATAGCATGTACTGTAGACTCCCTTAAAAAAAAAAAAAAAAAAGTATAATTGTGCGTTAAAAATATTTGGAAGGATGTGCTCCAAAATGCCAAATGATCTTTTTTCTAGAATTTTGGGTAAATTTTACTTACATTTTTATATTTTTCTGTACTTTCTCACTTTTTTTTTTACAACCGGACATGTTTTATTTGTATAATCAGAAGGGGATATAATGCTCTATTTTGAGAAATAAATGCTTTGACTTCTCCTCCTCTTTCTCATAGCCATGCCTACCCGCTCAGGTTGGGGATATTTCAAGGCAGCTGTTGCTTCCTTTGTGTGTGTGTGTGTGTGTGTGTGTGTGTGTGTGTATGTGTGTATATGTATATTAACCCTCTCTGTATGTATGTGTATGTGTGTGTATATATATAAACCCTCTGTACTATATATAATAACCCTCTGTAAAATTTACTCTCATACTTGAACTTCAAAGCATATGGATGACAAGGGATTCAATTTCACTCCTTTCATTTAAATATAAAAATGAACCCTCCCACCTCCCAAATGTGCTTGGAGACCTGCTTGCAGGTTTCACAGCCACAGCAACCTCGGTCCTGTAAGGACATTGTCCTTGATCAAAGCCCTTTCTCATAGGTTGTCCGGGTTGTTGCTCAACACCTGGTGAGCTAGAAGGGCAAATATATTTATCCCCATTTTACAGGTAAGGAGACTGAGGCTTGAAGAGATCCAGTTGGCCCAGAGTCACTTAGCTGATAAGTGGCCAGGACAGGACTAGAATTCGTTTTCCAACTCCAAATCCATGTCTTTTATTTTTTTCTTTTTGCTATTGGTTCCTGGGTCAACCAGGCAACAGAATCACCCTCACGGTTTCTTCTGTGACATTCTGGGAATGTAAAGAGGATCTTTAGAAAAATAAATAGTTGCCTTTAAAGCAAAACTCACACCCAGCCCTCAGGCCCACGGTAAAGTAGACAACAGTCTTCAAGGCCCATCCATTCCCTACCCCACTCCCACTTCTGTTTCTTCTGGGATGTCCACTTTCTCCCCCAATTCATCCTCACTCTTTACCCACCCCACCCCAAACAAAGCCCTTTACTCTGCACCGTGTTTCTCAACCTCGGCTCTATTGGCGTTTCGCACTGACTAATTTTTTTTTGGGGGGGGGGCTGTCCTCCGCGTTGTGGGGTGCTGAGCGGCATCCCTGGTCTCTACACTAGATGCCAATGGCACACGCCCCCACCCCATCCTGAAGAGAGAGAATGTCTCCACAGATTGCCATTGCCATATGTCTCCTGAGGTGCATAATTGCCCCCAGTCGAGCACCACTACTTTATTATTATTATTATTATTTTTTTTTTTTTTAGAAATATGCTTTATTTTTTAAATTTTTTTTTAATTTTTTATTTTTTATTTTATTTATCCCCCCCTTGCTGCTTGTGCTGCTGTGTCCATTCACTGCATGTCTTCTCTGTGTCTGCTTATCTCCCCCTTGCTGTGAGGTCTTGCCGCATCAGCCCACGGCGCTGCGCGAGCCGGCCTGTCCTCACAAGGAGGCGCAGGGAAGCGAACCCGGGGCCTCTCATATGGTAAACGGGTGCTCTATCC
>JAQZBX010020586.1:0-32872 GCA_029593785.1 Cabassous unicinctus
GGGCCTCTCATATGGTAAACGGGTGCTCTATCCATTGCGCCACACCCGCTTCCTGCCGTGAGGTTGCTGCATCAGCCCACCGCACCGCTCAGGTGCCAGTGTGCCCTCACAAGGAGGCCTCGGGACGCGAACCCGGGCCTCCCATATGGTAAACGGGGGCTCTGTGCACTGAGCCACACCCGCCTCCCCCAGTATTCTTTCAACTACACCAAATTCTATTCAAAATATTTCTGGCCAGCTCTTTGCAAACTGTATTCACCAAAGAATTAAAGCTTTCAAGAAAAGCTAAAAAGGGGGAAGTAAAAAAGAGTCAGGGAGGTGGGAGGGAGGCCTCTGGAACTTATCTTCCCAACACCAGCTCACACACACACACACACACACACACACACGTCAACCGATTTTGGGTAGCTCCTATTTTGGATAGCATAGTTTTGCATACGATTCCGCTGAGCCAGAGTCCTGCTCCTCAGGGGAAATCGTGAACAACTTGCTCCCAAGGAAGTCACAGGAAAAGCATTCTCTAAATTTGGACAGGTTTCGATTTCCTTGAGTGATAGGATGTTTATCTACGTATTCAATGTGAGCATGGATAGATGTTATCCTGGCATTCCAAGCTGGCCTCTGAGAAAGCAAGACCTTTCACATATTTTTCCGACCAAGCCCTGCATGGGGCATGGGGGATATAGCAGTGCAAAAAAACAGACAAAAAGCCTGACCCTGTGGTGCTTGAAGTCTACAGAACTGTAATAGAGTCCCTGATTCTGCCACCAATAACAACCCCTTTCAAGGACGGAGTGACTTCTGAGTTTGCAATGGGCTCTCATTTCACTGGAGAGGCTCATAAGGACCCTCTGAGGCAGATGGAGGAGGCATATAATGCCCGTTTTCAAACGAGGAGCTCATGGCCACAGAGGAGCAGGAAGAGGTAGGAACCAGGCCTTTTTACTTTAATCTGAGAAATGATATCAGTTCCTAATAAACCTAGAGTCTATCACAGTTCCTGGCATATGTATATATATATATATATCGGGCTGAATGGTATATAATCAATGATGATGATGATGACAATTAATATGTATTCAATGCTTACTAAATGACAGGTACTGATATAAGTGATTCACACATAAAAACTCGTTTAATTCTCATGACAACTCTTTGAGTTAGAAGCTATTGTCATTATCAATTAGAGCTGAGAAAATTGAGGCACAGAGTCAGTAAGCAACTTGCTTATGGTCATATGAATGAATGAATGAATGAACAAAGATAGCCTCCACTTTGCAATCCATTGGCTGGTCTTCCCATTAGGCTAGCCATAGTGTTCCTACCAGATGACAAATCAGCACCAGGAGGGGACAGGAATTATGGTCAATGGGGAAGGGTTGTCTTCCTAAGGCATCTGCTTGCAAACAACCTCCTCCTATCTGCAAGCCTTAGCAGCTAAGGGAAACCCCCATGTTTTCCTGTCATGGGAAAGAGATTACAGCACACTCAGAGGGGTGTCTGACTGGGAAACCACAAAGGGATGAAGGTGGGTCACAAAATCTATTTAAAGGATGGTCATTTACTCACAGTTCTGTTGGAGGGGCTATAACAGGCCAGGTGCTGTGCCGATCACTTTGCCTGTATTACCTCATTTGACCCCCACAACACAGTTATTATCCTCATTTCACAGGTAAGAAAAGTGGTGAGGCAAAGAGAAGGCACATTACTCTGGGACTCACATGGGATTGCTGCTCTGCCATATAAGACCTAGAGGTTAATTATGTGCAACGATTGGAAGACTTCCTGGAGGAGGTAATATTTAAATTGTGATTTGGATAATGTTATGAAGTTTGCCAAGCCTAACAGAGGAAAGTGCATTCCTATCAGAAGTAATAACTTGTTCAAAGCAAAAGATGGTATGATGGTGTTTCTGGGAAATTAACTGCAGAGTTGAATATTCAGTTCAAATGGAGCAGGTAGGGAGATAAACATGTATCTATTTATCCCTATCCTATCCTATCCATCTCTCTCTCTCTCTCTCTCTTTCTCTCTCTCTCTCTCTATCTCTATCTCTCTATCTCTATCTCTATCTCTATCTTTATATCATCTGTGCACGTTGTTGGGGATTGAATCATGTCCTCCACAAAAGTCGTGTTCAAGTTCTAACCCCAGTACTGTGAGAATGAGCCCATTTGTACATAGGACCTTGAAGAAGCTATTAGTTAAGGTGTTGCCAAACTGAGGGAGGGTGAGTCTTAACCCAGTGTGGCTGAAGTCCTTATAAGCAAAGGAAATTGGACACTGAAGAAGCATTGCCAGAATGCTACAGACTCCAGGAGAAACCAAACCCTGCCCATACCTTAATGGTGGACTTGGATCCTCCAAAACTGTGAGGCAATGAATTCCTGTAGCTAAGCCAACCAGTGTGTGGAAATTAGGCAGGGGTCAAATTCTGAAAAACTGGAATATCATGATGGTAGCTGCGGGGTTACTGCCAGGACTGGTGGAAGATTTAAAACAGAGGTAACATGATTTTTCTTTGGTTGCTATCATGAGTGCGAGATTATACAAATTTAGTGAACAAAATTCTCTCTTCACGCCCTCACCCTACCCCTCCCACACATAATGTATTCTGACAGTTATAGCCCTTTGTCAAAGCACTTGGCACCAATTCTCTTTAGTGGCACGGGTAGGAAAGGATCTTGTCTGGAGCACATTCATGGCTCAGTCATCCTGGCCCAAGAGAACAACTCCCTCCCTCTGCAGGTGAGGAGTCAGGCCCAGGGAGGGAAAAGGACCTACCTGAGCTAAATGATGTCAAAGCCAGGGCAGAACGGGTGTCATTTCACACTGGGGATTTTGCACGTGTGCACACTCACACATACACACAGACACACTAGGAGATATTTGGCAATTTCTGGAGTCATTTTTCAGATGTCACAAATGGATGTGTGCTACTGGGATCTAGTAGGTAGAGGCCAGGGATGCTGGTAAACATCCTGCAAGGCACAGGGCAACTTCTACAACAAATAATTATCTGCTAAGGTGTCCACAGTGCTGAGGTTGTTTTATACCATCCTCTGCTCAAAGCTCTTGTGTGATGGGGTCCTCAGACATCATCTGGTTTCCTTTCAGCTGAGTAAATCAGGGTCCCGAGAAGATGAGTGGCTTCTTCAAAGTCACACAGGGATCTAATAAAATGCCATGGCTTCATAACTTCCATTTCAGCCCTGATTGCCTCTTGCTAGCCTGAGCACGTCAGGTATGCAGATAGCATCTGATGGAGGAAGATGAGAGATGCCTCCACTGAACTGGCCAAGGGAAGTTGTCCTGACCAGGACAACTGTACAGGAATCACTATTCATTGTGAATTAGAAAAAAAGAGATCCTAGTGGGGCAGTCATGGAGCAGACTCTGATCATCACACTCAGGAACTCACCAGAAATTTACGGGGTGCCTGTTACGGCCAGGAACTGTGCTAAGCACTGAGGATTCAGCAACAAACAAGACATGCCCCCTGCTCCTTTGGAGCATACGTAGGGACAGAAATACACTCCCCACTCCCAAGACCTTGGGATCTAGTGCTTGAGAATTCCGGCTCTGGATTCAAATGAACTTGTTTCATTCACTCCTTCACCACCTGCTAGCTGGTGGAGCTTAGGTAAGTAACTCAACCTCTCTGAGCTTTAGTTTTCTCATCTATAAAAAGAGCATCATGCCTTCCTTGTAGGATTGTCTTGAGGATTGAATAAGTCAACCAACCTAAAGCATTTAGCATGGTGTTGAGAACAGCAAGCAGAAGTAAGAGTCATAGCAGTGGGAATGGTTATAGTGAAAATTCCTATAGATGGGAACCCTGAAGTCTTGTCTGGCTTCTCCCACTCTCAGTTAAGTGACCTTAGTATAAGTTACTCTCTTTTTCTTGTCCTCAGTTAAATGAAGGGTTTGGGCTAGCTCCTTGTGGGCCATGAATCTAATCTCCTCAGTCCCTAACCAAGTGGCTCCTGAGTCCATCACTTCCTTTCTACTCTGACCATCCCTCCCACATCATTCCAATGTAGCTCAGGCCCCTACATCCCAATTCAGGCTGGGATAGCTGGATCCCTGTGATTCAGCCAAGCAAAAGCAATGACAAAGCTGTGGTTTCAGGTAGGCCAGCTTCCCATGCCGCTCACTGGCTGCCCCTGGCTGCTTGGAAGGCATATCATTGCCAGCCTGCAGTGATTGTGAACAAAACCATTAGAGGGGAGATGGTAGTGTTTTTATTTTTAACCAAATGACTCATCTCCCCTCTGGCTGTGAGCTGTCATAGACACAGAAAGGGAGGAGGAGATGTTAGAAGTGCAAGTTCAGGATACTTTCAACCTATTGGAAGCCAACTGCAGGGGATGCCACGCATTCTTGCTCAGCTTAATCAGGCCTAGAAAAAGGTGTTTAAACCAAAAAAGCTGTCGTAGAGCTGTGGCTTTGGGTACAAGGGAAAAGAAGGGCAATCACACAGCCAGTTAGTGGCTGTGGGGCATGGAAGGTGCTAGTGGAAGCTTACTGTGACCTTGTTTTCCAGATGTTGGCTTCGATGGGGAGATTTGCAAATGTGCAGAGCCATAGGGGTTCCCCTGGAGCCCCCCATGTGGTTCCAGTTCTCAACAGGAGTGGCCCTGCTTCTATTTCATTTATTAAAATCACGAGTTAACATAATTAGTGGGTCCTAATTATGTGCCAGGCATTGCATCGAACACCCAATAGGTGTGAGGTTATTTAGTTTCATGACAACCTTAAGAGATATTAATTGCTCTTGCTATTTTACACTTTATGAAATGGAGGCTTAAGCCAAGGTAAATCATTTGCCCTGAGCCACAAGGCTAATAAGCAGCTTTGCCAGAACTAGAAATCAGACCTGTCTGTCTGCAAATCCCATTTTCTTAACCACAATGCTGCATGGTCTCCCATGCTGGGTTTCCACATAAGCTTTCATTTTCAAAAAGCGTTCCAGGGTTATTTTAAAAGGAATAAAATAAAAGTTTGAAAGTAACTGATTAGATGTTCTGAGATCCTTCCCAGGTCCAAATTTCCAACTTTTATGATTTATAGAAAGGAGAAAGTAGAGGCTTTGTTACACAGCTTAATGGTGGGGGACAATGGGGAGGCTTTGGGGTAACAACGGTAGCCAATATCTGTGCACTTAATAGGCCAGGCCATGCTATAAATCCTTCATACACGTCAAATCATTTAATACTTGCACCAATCCTCTGCAGTAGGTGTTATCAAATGTTAATCCCATTTCTTGATAAGGAAACCAACTCTAAGGAGGTTATAATGACTCCAAGGTCACAAAAATAGAACATAACAAGCCATGACTTGAACTCAGGCAGTCAAGTTCCAGAACCTGTGCCCTACACTGCCATGCTCTGCTGAGATGACTTAGTCTGGGGGAAAACCACTTTCCTTAATATCAGCATTTATTTTCAACATCATGCAAATGCAAATTTATGTAAATAGGCATGCAGATCAGCTGTTACCCTGGCTTTGGTTCCAGCTTCCCATCAGGGAGGTTGATAGAACAAAATTTGGCCATAGTCACTGATTTGAGCTAACACAGTGGTAGACATTTCAATAATTCCCCACATCTCGTGGGCTCGGAAGTAATTCATACATATTACATAGCTATGTGTCTATACATGCTGAATTTTACATTTTCTTTCTTAGAGATATTTTCCAACTGTGGATAGTTGGTATCCATTGAAAATGAGATAATGATATCTCACGTCTGTCTAGTACTGCATTTTTATATCGATTGCCACATTTGGGCCTTATAGCAGTCCTGTGGCGAAGGTAAAGCAGTTATCACCCCTAAGCACAGAGGGTGAAGGGGTTTGTTAGGGTCATCCCAGAAGTTGTTGGCCTGGCTTGTCTTTCTAGGTCTCTCAGCCCATTTGCCTGTGATTTTTCCCTAAAGCTACCCTACTGCTTTCTTAGTTGGAAACAGAAAACCTGTTCAGATTGTCCCAATGAAAGAAAAGGGAAGGAAACTGCATTACCTGTTCCTTTAAGAAAATGGACACCTCAATTCACAGTAAAAGACCAGCAGCCTGATAAGGGAGAGAGAGGAGTTTGGATTGCTTGAGACCCTACTACGTGCCTGCCAGTGGGATGTGTGCTTTGGATAGGCTCCCTGTATTATCTAACACACAAAAGAGGAGAAAAGAGGTGCTATTAATAATAAAATTACATCAACAGTGCAGGCATAAACTCAGGCCATTTTTGGGTAAACGGGAATGTATGGCCATCCTCGCTGAAGAAGTGTTATTCATTTAACTTTCACTTTCTCCCTCTTCTGAATCTCAAAAAGGTGAGCTGTGCCCAGGCCCACATAGCAAGTACATGGCAGAGCTAGCTGTCTGTTTCCAAATCTCTGGGGAAAGGCCAAGTCAGAGATGGGGACTCTTGGCAGTCCAGATGCTCGAGCAGACCCTAAAGGGGCTTAGTTGTCAAGCCTTTCTCCTCCCCACCATGTTTCCAGCCATTGTCCTTGGCCATGGGAGCTCTGGTGGGGTGTGATGACTGTGCTGCCACAGCAGAGGGCAGTGTTGCCATGCCGGCCAGGCTGAGGGCTACAGGAAACAGGAAGGAGGCTCCGGCTAGGCAGGCCTGGTGGCCTGTGTCACTGAAACAGCCAGCCTCATAGGGCTGCCTCCAAGCCAGCTGCTTCCCTGGCTCCTATTCCCTTAACCCTCACCGTGGATAAACTTGTTGTCCCCTCACCTATCTATTGGCTCCCGTGAGAGAACACCTGAACAAATTCAAGAGCGCTGTGCCACCTGGGGTGGAAGGGTCCCGGGGAGAGTTTCCAGATTGGAAACAGGAACTGTTGCCATTTTCTTGTTTGCTCAGAATTACTCCAGAGCTGGGAGTGCTGTTGACATATGTGTTACCACTTAATCTTTCATAAGAAATCCTTTTCATGGGAGAGCTGAGTTCTGGATCCACGCCAGTTTAGATAAATTACAGAAGACTGAAGCTATAAAGGCTATATATATATATATAAATTTTTTTCCCAGCAAGAGTTGGGGGTTTCAAGGATGCAGGTTAGATTTGGGGGGCGGGGGTTAGGGTGCCAAAATGATGCATGGGAAGAGGAGCAGGACAGGATGAAGAAAAGAAAACCTCAAAGTATCTCCCAGTAACAGTTTTATTTTACTTCCCTTGGCCTCATTCAGACTGAGATTCATTTGTAGTTTTTGTCAGTAACTAGAATTCAATATTTGCTCTTTTAAAAGATACCTGATTTACAGGGGATGTGAAACAAAGCAGAAAATGACAAGAGGAGGAATAAAATAACAATTCAGGTGGAAAAAAGGGAAAGACAGAAATAATTTCTCTCATCTAAAGTGGTTGGGACAGCATTTTTATATTAAGTTTAGCATTTTGTCGGGAGGGGCTGGTGGGAAGGGTGCGGATATGAAAATGCCCTGTGATCCTCAAACCAAGACTTGCGGGTGATTTTATACCCTCCTGCTGGCAGAGATCTTAATCAACCAGAAAGCCTCAAAATGACAAACAAACAAAAGACAGCTTTGCTCTCTGAGGTTGTTTAGCTCGGGCCAAGGTTGAGAAGCGGCAGGAAGTGGCAGGAAGAGATGTACTAGAAATAGGCGAGACTAAGAAGTCACTTTTATGGGTAATTTTTTTTCTTCTGTTCTCCCTCTAGTAACCAGGCATTCCTTGATTATTTCCTGGAGCTTGTACTTCTCAGAGTCAGTAGTGATAGGAGTTGAGGCTGATGGGGCAGGTAGGAGGAAGGGGTTCTCTGGTTTGCTGGCTTGGACAGAACCCAAAGTTATTTGCCTCTGCTTTCAAGGATGTCAACCAGAATCATGAGAATCACAGCAAAAACAGGCCATGGGCCATCATCTCATCCTCCTTCCCAGTGCACCTCCTCTTCTTTTGATCCCTTGTCATGTTTGCTAGGTACCAACATCTCCTGGACATCTGACTGGAGACCCGAGGCTCACTTATTCCTCCCACCTCTTTCTAGGACCAGTTTAAACATCCTATAAAAACATCTTCCAAATCTCTCTCTCACACCTCTCCTTTTCTTTCACAGCTCCACTTTGGCCCTCAATATCTTTCCCGTCAACAGCTTCCCAGCTGTTCTTCCTGTCTCCCTGTACACAACAGCAAAAGTAAATTTCCTTAAGCCTATTTCTGATGGTATAATTTCTCTCTTCAAAATCCTTCAGTGGTTTTGATTACTGAATAAAGCATTAAGTCCCAGCTTTTTATCCTGGAGTTCAGTGTCCTTTATGTTCTGGTCCCAACTTGCTTCTTGTTCCTGTACCTTCTGTCATACAGAACCCCACATTACTCCTCAGCATCATCCCTCCACACCCATTGTGATTTCTCAACTCATTGCATATACTCATATGGTTCCTTAGGTCGAGATGATCCTGTCCAAATTCTGCCTACTCTTCATATTTCAACTTAAAGGCCACCTTCTCCTGAGAAATATACCTCCCATCTCCCACACCTCTGCCTCAAATGGAAGGAAGTCATCCCTGCTTGTGAACTTCCACAGCCTTTGCTTGCAACACTTGTTTTGTATTGACCTAATACTTAGCCTTCTTGTGCACATGTTTTTTTCTCACCTGTTAAGAGTGTATTCCATGAAGATGGAGAATCATTTTCATTCCTCGCACAGCTTAATCCAGTATTTTTAATAAGGTAAGTTTTAAATGACATTCTGTTGAATAGATTAAAGAAGACTTTTAAGAATCCATGAATGAATGAGTGAATCAATGTTGCATGGCTGCATGAAGAAACTACTTTGTGCATTAATGACTAAATGAACATGAGTATTCATTCAACTGTATCTTGAAGACCTGTATCTAGAAATAAGTGAATACATGCATGTATGAAAATAAAAACACACATGCATGAATCTGTGAATAAATAATCTGACATATAGATCCATGATTCTTGGATTGCCTTTCACAAAGAAGTTGGCTAAGATACTCTTATATATTGCCTGTGGACTGTACTTCCACCAACATCTCTTGACTACAAGTCAGTTGTACTAATTAAGAGCCTTGAATATGTTCCTATCTTTAACCAAACAAATGATTTCCTTTCTTTCCTTTAGATGAGGCTGACCGACTTTTGAAATACACCATCGTAGTCGGGCATAAACAGTAACATTAATTCTAGGCTGTTGTTCAAATCTTCTATGTTTTGCCTGGGCTTCCTATTTAGCTCTCAGCGCTGAACACTTTCTTGACTCAAGCACCCACTAGGTTCTATTGAGGATGCTCTCTGTCAACCCCAAGCCAGGGAATGCCACGAGGGGCTGATATTCTGATCACATTTGTCCTGAAGCAATTTGGCTGTTTCCCTGGGCAAGCGGTCGGCAATCAACTCTTAACTGTTCTCAGAAGGATGGATCTTTGCTTCTCTGTATCACACACTGGCCAAAGTCTATGGGTTTTTACTTTAATCCAAAACAGAGATTACCGGCTCTCTAAATCCTTGTTAGAGGATTTGATCATGAATGGAATGAGAACAAGTATTTCTTAGGGGCTCGTTTACGATATCTGATGTTTGGTAGAGAAAGTCTAATAGATGTGCTAACTATCCATTCATCTCCAGTCTTCACTGGAAAGGAAATATCCGAGTCACATTATCTCAGCCTATGGCAGAAATGCTTTCCCTGAGTTACAACTTAATATTTTGCTCTTTGCCTTTACAGAGGGTTGATAAGAAAGCTGCCCAGTAGAAAACAGTTTGTCTGTATTTTTGTAAAACTGTGGCTGAAGACTAAGCCCACTATTGAACTATTGTGGACCTCAGTTTTCTCTATATATGTAAATATAGCATAAGAGGTCCTAAATTTAAATAATGTGCTATCCCATGAAGTGGAGTAAGGAGTTACGCAGTCCATGTTCTACCATGATGTCTATGCCCAAATGTGAGGAGATGGCAGAGTCGGTAATTGATGTGGGCCATATCTGATGCAAGAAGTATCACAGAGTAGGACTTAGAATCTGGAACCAGGTGTGGGTCACAAGGTATTTGTTACACAGAATGAAGACTCGGAGGTCACTATTATTATTATTATTATTATTATTATTGGCTGTTTTCCTGGTTTATTACCAAGTATCAGGGATGGGAATCCCGAGAACATTCTAGAACAGAAGCCAACAAACTATGGCCCATTTAGTAAATAAAAACATTAGAACACTATTGGAACATGGCCACGTTCATTCATTTACATATTGTCTGTGGTGGCTTTCATGCTCTTAATGGCAGATTTGAGTAGTTGCTACAAATATAGCTGGCAAAGCCTACAGCCTAAAAAATTTACTATTTGGTCCCTTAAGAAAAAGTTTGCTAACCACTGTTCTAGGAAAAAAGATCATTGGGCCAAAGTCAAAAGACTTAGGTTAGAATCCAAATTTGCTAGTTTGTATCTGTAGAAAAGTCTATGCACCATCTGAGACTCAGTGTCCTCAGATGTAAAATGGGATTAATAATGTTATCTATATTATAGATTTCTGCAAGCTTGAATAAGACAATTCATAGCTAAGGGACTAGCATGCTGCCTGACAGAGAGCCACCATGAGTCAGGCACCGTGTTAGCTCACAGTGAGGCTTAGAACCAGGACAAGGTGACATTCACTTGGGTCCCAACACAGACCTGGTCTCTGCCAAACAAATGTCAGTGCTTTGCTTTTTTATTGGGACAGCCACCTTTAGAAGAATTTTCTCTAAAATCTGTGTGGAAAATTATGTACCTCAGAAAAATGTGATCTTAATCTTAATCCATTCTTATAAGTGTGTACCCTTTGTAAAAAGGACCTTTTGAAGATGTTATTTTTTAGGTAAGGTGTGGCCAACTAAATCAGGATGGGTCTTAATCCTATTACTGGAAGCTTTATGAAGAGAAGACACATGGAGATGTAGAAGCTGGAAGTCATCAGAACTCAGAAGAGAAAGGAGAAGATGCCAAGGAAAAGCCAAGGACCCAAGGATCACTGGCAGCCAACCCTAGAATGCCACAGTCTAAAGGGGAAAACCATCACCTCGATTTTAGGGAAACCTAGCCTCAAAACCACAAGCCAAACGATTCCCATTGCTTAAACCAACCCATTTCATGGTATTTATGAACACAGCCTGAAAACTAAGAGAGCCATGGTCTATAGGAAGACCACTATCCTGCCAGAAAGAAAAGGAGACAATTGCACTTTCTTTGTCAGCCCTTCTATTGCACAGTCATAGAGATAATCTCAGGTGGGAAAGGCAAGATGAATTTCTTCCCAGGTCTCATATATCAGGTGCGATTTTAATTTCAGATAATGTCCAAACCAGATGAGAAGCCTGTAAGTATGTGAGACGATCGCCTGGGGCTGTCTGTGCCCAGGGCCAGCACCCTCCCCATCCACAAGCCCAGGCCTAAACTAGATAAAACCCCATTTGGCTGCAGATGTACTTAACCTTGCTTTTCCCTGTGTTCCCTGATTTCACTACTAGAAATCACCACATGAGGACTCAAGATTGTTAAAGTCTCCAAGTAAAGCAGTTCCTGATATCCCTTTATCCCCAAGACTGACTGGTGGCAGGGATGATGATGATGGTGTTGCTGCTGCTGCTGTTGATAATGTGATGATGATGATGATGTGATGATGATGGTGTTGATGTGATGATGATGGTGGTCATGACGATGTGATGATAATGATGGTGGTAGTGGCAGAGGTGATGGAGTGATGACAGTTATCACTTAAGAGATCAGGGTTAGAATTTGAAAAAATTGAGATGCATTAAACATTGAATTGAATAAATGCTCAAAGCCTACCCTGCTGCTCACATTCATACCCTGGCAGCTCTCAACTGAAGTGACTGTGTACATAAGGAAATACTCCCCGTGGGAGAAAAAAACACTTCTCTAAGAGCTGAGTCAACATTCAGTAACCCCCATTATAGAGCTCTTTTAAAAGCCTACTTGGAGCATGGGGCTTAGGCATCAAAACTAGTTTATTTACCCTCTTTCTCTAAATTGAGGTTTCAAATTAGGTAAGACATATAGACTTGGCTTATCTTTCTCCAAGGAGACAAAGTGTACCTAGATGCGAGTACTTTAGGAGGCAGGCAGTAACCCACTGGTGAGCACGGCCAGTTTAATTTCTAGAGGATGACTAAGCAGACTGGGTGCTAGTGAGGTGGCAGAGATGGAAGCATAAGGAGATGGGATAGAAATGTTTTTCTTCCTGCAATTTATTATGCTAGACTATTTTGCTAAACATTTACAAATATATATTTTTTAATCCTCACAACTGTCCTAAACAACATAAAATAACTTTCCAGGTGAAAAAAACAGCTCAGGGTAATGAGATGACTTTCTCAAGGACATACCATTAATAAATAGCTGAGCTAGATGTCAAAGCCATATATATCTGACTCGGAACTCTATGCTCTTTCCACTACATGCTTGCTATTCAAAGGGTGATCCAGGGATCAACTGCTCAGCATCACCTGGAAGCCTGGAAGCATTTTAGAAGTGCAAGTGTCTTTGGCCCACCCCAGACCTACTGAATCAGGCTCTTCATTTTAACAAGATCCCCCAGTGATTTGTTTGTGTATTGAAGTTAGAAAAGCACAATGTCATACTGCCCAGCTCTTTCCATTTGCTTTCCCCAGAAATCAAGACCACTCACTGTGCCACACTATAAACAGAAGGCTAACCTGGATTTGGGGACCTGCAAGTGACTGGACTTACTCTACTTTCTGGATTGGAAACCTAGGGCCTGCCAGACCATGCCGGTACTCCCTGTGGCTACCAGACATTTTGTTTAGACTGATTCATCGTCTTATTGGAACTAACGCCTCCAGGCCCTATCCAATTTTCTTTTACTGCCCTTCAACCTGAGTCCATGGAATTCTATCAGATGTTGGGCAGGTTTTATTTAAAATTCCCAATGTGTTGTCATCCCAGACTCTTAGAGGAGAAAATAATCTGTTGTACTTTCTCTTGAGGATGAAGGGGAAAGAATGCATAGATATCATTGGAATCCTGTGGAAATGAAGTCCCAGGCTTACCTAAAAGGGGAGATTGTTTTTAACCTTTTTTTTGGCTCTTTTCAGTTTTGATATAGTTTAGTTATTTCTCAACGTAATTTCCCATGGAAGATCCATAATATCCCAAGATACTGTGTTTTATGCATAATTTGAAATGAAAATATATTTGTTGGCCCTGACTGCATGGACACTTGTCAAATATTCTCTCACTATGTCATCAAAATAATACTGTGAGGATAGGGGAATTATCCTCATTTTATAGATGAAGATAATAGGCTCTGTCTCTGGTGATACAATCAAAGCTAGTCAACAAGTTTGGATTTGTGCCATTCCCAAGCTGTAGCTGTTTGAGATGATTGGTAGACAGTATGTCAGGGATGAAGGATGCCTAGAAATAAGTGAGACCCAGGTTCTTGAAGCAACCATTTGACTTTAAGGTTTGAGATGGGGGAAATTAACAAATTTAACTGGTAGGTATTTTTAAACCTATTCCATGAATACATGAATACATTAAGGAGAAGGAAAGAAACACTGAATTTTTAAATGAATTGAAGATAAACAGAAGATTCCAGAAAAATGGTGAACTTATATATAGCTAATTTGGGAATTATATACTGGAACACTGGGGATATGCTTTCACTATTTTCTCTGTTGTTAGAGATAGATGCAGCAGCAGAAGTAATGGAAGCAACAGTAATGATAACACTGAAAGCCATTGTATTAGTCATCTATTGCTGTGTAACAACTTGCCCCAAATGTTAGTGGCTTACATCGAAACACATTCATTATTTTCAGTTTTGGTGAGCCAGAAATTAGGGCATTGTTTGGCTGGGTCCTCTGCTCCTAGTTCTCTCCAGCCTTCAGTTATTCTACTGAGTGGGGCTGTGGTCTCATTTGAAGGCTTAGCTGGGGAAGGATCCACTTCCAAACTCACTCAGTTGTTAACAGATTTGAGTTCCTCATGGGATTTTGTCCTGAGGGCCTCAGTTCATCAAAGGCTGTTGGCCTGAAGCCACCCTCAGTTCTTTGCTATGTGGGCCTCTCCAACGTGGTAGCTTGTACCATGTAAGCTAAGAAGGCTTTAGAAAGCGTACAAAAGAACATTCCCATGATGGACAACGCCCATCCCAAGGAACAGAGAGAGTCTGCAACTGCAAGCAAGATAGTTCAATCCATCTGCCCCGTGGGATCTAAGCTCCCTTTCAGTTAGAGGCACAGTGGGCATCACCATCCCAAATTCCTCAGGATTGAGGAATAAACAATGGACTAACATAGACTTACTATTACTCTACTCTAGACTTATTGTTAGTCTAGCAATAGAACAACTTATATCACTGATATAAAGGCAGTGGCTACTAGAGGCTCTGAGGGGAGGGAGAGGGAAGAATAGGTGTAATATGGGGGCACTTTTGAGACATTGGAATTGTCCTGCATGATGTTACAATGACGAATACAGGCCGTTATATATTTTGTTATAACTTAACAAAATTGTGCCAGACTCAGTGTAAACTATAATGTAAACTATGATCCACGGTTAGTAGCAATGCTTCAATATGTGTTCATCCATTGTAACAAATGTACCACACTAATGAATGATATCATTAATGTGGTAAAGTGTGGGAGGGGGAGGGTGTGGGACATATGGGAAGTCCCTGTATTTTTTATTTAATATTTATGCAATCTAAAGTTTCTTTAAAATAAATAAATAAATAAATAAATGAAAAGGCATTTACAGTATCCTACTCTTCCCCCCTCTTTTTCTTCCTTTATTGTTGTTATATTATTTGTGAAATAAATGAAAATCATGAGGAAAAAATAAAAGGAGTCCAGTAAGACAGAAGTCACAGTTGTTTGCAAATAATCATAGAAGTGGCATTCCATCATTTTTGCTGCAGTTTATTACCTAGAAGCAAATTACTAAGGGAGAAGATTACACAGGAATTGAGTAGCTGGGGGTAGGGATCATTGGGAGCCTTTTCTGTAAGCTGCCCACCATAGCAATTATTCATTCAGTGTGTATGATGTGCCCAGAATTCTGCTAATGACTTGGTTTACTTTATCTTGTTTAAGAGCCACAACTTTTAGTTGAAGTTGGGATTATAATACCCATTTTCCAGATAGGGTAACTGAATATCATGAGGTTAAACATTTTGCTCAGGGTTACATAAGTGGCAAGGCCAGGATGAAAATCAGGATTGTTGTGACTCTAAAGCCCATGTTCTCAAATGCTCTCTTTAAAATATTACTTTCTGTCATGAGCCCTTTGTAGGGAGCAGGGACCGAGGGTTTTTCACCATCCAAAATCCTTGCTATTTGGTGGGTTTACCAAGTACCAGGAGCCTCAATCCAGGGGGAGAGTTCCTGACTAGAGAAACGTTTTAGTATGTGAGTGAAGTGGGCATCTATTTATGTGAATTACTGTTTGCAGGAACTTTTGGTTTTGGCTGAACACGAAGGAGGAGACTCTTGGGGAGGTGAGAAAGGGGTCAGGAAGATAACAATGGATGGAATGGTCTTGGTTCAAATACCTCTGAGATAGGGATTAGGGACTGAAAATGAAGAAGTAGGATTGAACAAGATTTTGAAAATCCCAGGACACAAGCAGACCACTTTGGGAGCCATGAGTCAGGGAAGGCACATAAGGCTGAGCCTGTCGTATGGAATGTAGCCTATGTTCAGAAGTAGGTTTCAGGCTGGTTTAATTCACCAGCTCTATGGTGTCATCATGCTGATTAGCTAGACTTAGCCACATACCTTATCTTAAATCTAGGGACATAAAGACTCCCATTTCTACCCAATTTGATTATGTTATCTGTTTTCTGATGGGTACATCTGGCTGCAGTTGAACCTCACCTGCACATTTCTGTCCCTAGATCTTCCCCTTATCTGGACACAGGAGTCTGGGATAGCAAGGGGCATTGGAAAGAGCACTGAATATGCAATCAAAATATTTTAGTTCTAGCCATTCCTCACTAAGTGACCTTGAGCATTCTGCAGTTCATTTAACTCATGTTAAGGGTGCACTCTGGGGCCATGTGGTGTGCTAGGCTCTGTGGGTATGATGGGGGAACAAGGCAGATAATGGTTCCTGCCCTCATGGAATTCACAGTCGGGGAGATAGTAAATAAACAGACAATTCTGTTATAGCTAAGTATTACATTTGAAAAAGTATAGAATGCTGTGGGAGCCTAAAATTGGGGTGTATAGTACAAACCTCAGGGAAAAAGATATATCAGCTGACTTCAGAAGGATAACTTAGCATTAGACAGTCAAAGGGTTGGAGATGAGTGAGGGGAGATTTCCAGACAGAAGGATGTTATTTGATGTCTCAGCCTGTTTCCCTTCCTGTAGTATGGGCTGAGTTGGTTATGCTGAGCGATCTTGATGGTTCTCCCTCTTAGAAGATTCTATGATTACAAGAAAAGAAAAAAAAGATTCTATGATTCTGTGTTCTGGGATAGCAGTACAGAGTGATGTGAGAGTAAGATCTGTTTTCCTGAAGTCCTGAACACCTGCCAGCAGCTGAAGACCAGCAGTTAGCCTCCACTGCCCACCTGTGATGAAGTGGACAGACCCATTAGCAGCAGTTTCCAAGGAGTAGAGTAAGAATTGGCAGAGATTTTGAAGAAAACATATGAGTATGCTTGTAGATTGAGGAGGGAAGGAGCTCTGTGATTAGAGTGGGAGGAAGGAGTATATCCCAGTGTCCTGAAAAACAAAGTACTTAGAAATCATACTTTTGTGTCTGTTTCTGGACATTTCCCTTGGTACTTCTGTCCTAGGACAGGGCAGAAAGGCACTTCACTTTTCTATACTATCCAGGTTCTGTATGTCTATGAATGTCACCTGGAAAAAATGGTTGTAGGTCAAATAAGAGGAAGGATTCAGTGTTAAAGTCGAGCAGTTTTCTTTAATGAAGTACTTCTCAGAGTCTTTGATAAGCAGTATGCATCATAAGTTTCCTGGAGAGGAGGTTAGTGTATGATGTATCTCCCAACATGCTGGGCCACCGAGGCCTTTATTCAGATGATCACGTACAGCTAGTGTACTGTGAGAAAACATTGTGGGAAACGTTGACCTGAAGGCATTGTGGTGTTGGGAGAACACTGCCTCCCTCTACTGCCCAAAGAGCTTTTGTGGTGGTACTTCTCAATGTACAGCTCTTTCCTAATTGTAATATTTATGTGGCTGTAGATTGTCTGGTTCTCCCTCTCTCATGTAAATACCATGTGACTGCCTTGCCCATCACTATGTGGATGTACACCTCCAGCATTTCCCGAGTGGGTGCTCAATACATTCATGAATGAATGAATCAGTGCATGACGAAGAGTCAGGAGACCTGGATTTTAGTCCCAACTTCGTAGCTCAATTTGTATATGACTCTTCTCCCTAGGTCTCAGTCAACCCTTTTTTGCACAGGAAGGTGTTTGAGGTAAATGATCTGTGAGAGCTCTTCTAGATCCAAGATGTCATAATCTAATTTCTTGTTTCTTTCAAATATAACAATTCCATACTTTCCCTCTAAATAGATGTTAAAAAACTTGGAAGAGGTGAGAGAGAGTGTTATGGGCAATAAATGAAATAAGACTCACAGAGCACTTAGTACAGCGCAGAGCCGGACCCGCAGCAAATGTTCAGTAAAGGACAGTCATTATTGCTCTTGTAGTTGGGGCTAGAACTCAGGTCCTCTGGCTTCTAATCTACTGTTCACTAAATTCTAATTGAGTACACCCCAAATTTCCTATATAAGTGTGCAGCACTGCACCAAACACATTCTAGGAATTAATGAATATGTCAGTTTGATGCATGAATGCCTTATGACAATATAAAGATCAAGTCAGACAAATGTCACTACTTAAAACATTCCCAAGTAGTACAAAGTACAATTCCAAGCCAACGTTTTCCTCTTTTCTATGCTTATATCTGTGACTTCTTAAATAGTTACCAACAGTGATTATCTCTGTCCCCCATTCTGTCCATAAAGGCTGTGGGAGCCAGATAAAATCAATTTGTTCTCAAATATAAATTTATCAAAGAAATTTAAATTTATCAGGTTAAGATGGAAATGAAAGGCATCCTCAAAGACAATGGAATAGAATGGGTAGAGCAAAAGGGCCACTTGCATATTTCAGAATGTACATGAGATCAGGGGAAGTCAATGTTCTGTTGGTGTTAACGACAGGGGAGGTTATGGGCTGTTACATGCACATGAAATACCGTATTTATTTCAAGGAGAAATATAGGACACTAGACACCAGCACATTATAAAAGGTACTATTTTCAGTGAGCACCCATTTAAAAAATCACTCCATCATAATAAAGCAAGCTCTTTCACAGTGTACAATATGTGGTGACAGTAAGATCTTATGGGCAGGAAATGACCTGTCATTGATGTCAATGTGGCCCAGGCACAGCATGGGTATGGATTTTAATGGACAATAACCATGGCATCACAGAAATCCAACTGGCATGCTTTGCTTTGTTTTAATTTTTCCCAGATATGTTTGGCAGAAAATAGTTTTTTTAAACAAATCAATTTTATTGATACATATTAATAAAGCATACAATTCATCCAAAGTGTACAATCAATGGTATTTGGTATAATCACATAGTTGTGCATTTATCACTTCAATTATTATTAGAGTATTTTCATTATTTCAATAATAATAATAAGCAAAAACCAGACAAACAAACAAGAAAATTCCATACCTCTCAATCTCTCTGTTTCCCCTGCTGTACATAGCTGCTATTTCTGGCTATTCTTGCACAATTATTTATTTGTTTATTAAGCAGTTTTGTTGAGATATATTCACATACCATGTGATCTATCCAAAGTATATAATCAATGGCTTTTAGTATAATCACAATGTTGTACATTCATCATCTCAAAAATTTTAGAACAATTTCATTACTCCAAAGTGAAAGACCCCACACCCCTTAGCATTCCTTCTTCAGCCCTACATAACCACTAACCTAATTTCGTCTTTATAAATTGATTTATATTTACTTTTAATATAAATGGAATCATAGAACATGTAGTACTCTATGTCAGGTCTCCTTTAAGCACTAACTTGCAATTATGCAAATACTTGTATATTACACTTTAATTTTAAAAACCATTTTATGAGAGCTTCATTCATTTGAAGCTCCAGAAATATAGTTCCTCTAGACAGAGAAATTCTAAGACATTCCTCATAGACTATCGTCTACTTCTTCTTCTTGTTTGTTCTCCTTGCTTCCTCCCGCTACTCATTAGTAATTTTAGTCTTTGGGGAAGGGCTTCTTAATGTGGATCTCTATGTAGCTTAAGGGGGTGGAGAAACTCCCCGAAATTACACGGAATTGTACACATGGGAGGAAATGCTTTTCTTTTTCCTGGAGAGAGTGTCTCATATTTGCAAAGGGACAAGTAAGAGCACCCACTCCCCTGCCATCCCAAGGTTAAGAATCATTACATTAATTGGAAGGAGCAATGTCCTGTGAAAAAAGCCATATATTTTAAGAGTAAGATAAATATATGTTCAACTTCTAGCTCCGCAAATCTCTAGCTGGGGGACCCTGAGTAATTTACCAAACATTTCTTAGCCTAACATACCTTCTTTATAAAAATGAGATACTACCTTCTTTGCAAGATTATTACTTAAATCAGATATATCACTGTTTTAGAGCATCTAATCCAGGACCTGGCACACAGTAGACATTCAGAAAGTGACACCTGTCATCATAGTTATGATTATTCTTGAAAATACTATTTCTAGCATCAAAGGGGCAGGCCATATCTCCTGATTGCACGTATGAGTTTCTGTCTACCAGATCCTGCTATTCTTTTGACTGTGCATCCATCTACCTTTCCACCCACCTACACAAAAAAATTGGCCATGCCTGCATGTCTCTCCTGCTTGGCTATTTTGTTGAAGAGGTCTCCAGTTTTCCATGCCTCTGTTTAGTCGGCTAGTTTAACTTAAACCATTTCTGACAAAGAAAAACCTGACTGGTTTATTAAAAAAAAATCTTTGATCTTTAATCATGGCTGAAGATAATTCAATCTGGCCTTCGTTATTACGGTAGCTTAAAACCAGCAGCTGCAGCCCCTGACTCAGATAAATGCTTGTCCTGTATTATTACAATGAAAGCAACACTGTGGAATGAGATTTTCTTTCTTCTTTTCTTGATGATATCATCACAGAGTATTAATGTTCTGGGTTTTTCATTACTGCTTCATTGTATGAAATATGGACTAAATCAAACCTCTGGTCAGAAAGTCTCATCTACAATATTGAGGAGTAGGGGAAAACTCAGCCATGGAGTTCAACAGGTGAAATTTATAAAGTGGAGTAATCAGGGAATAATGTTTGCCATGCACCAGTGGTATCAGCAACGTGAGGGCCACAGAGAGAATGTGATTCATTTGAAGCTTTCTCCTGAAACTTAACTGTTCTATGTCCTCTCTTTCAATTAAGTGGCATTTCATTTCCTACAGCGTGGTGATCCAACCTCCATCTTCCCAGTGGCTAAGTGCTTGGCTAGGAGACAGAATACCTGAATCCTGCCTTCCACCCCCTGTTCTTCCTCCTTGCAAGAATCTCAAGGGCAGTAAATACATAAGCTATGGCAACAAATGGGAAATCAGACTGCTGCTGCTACTGAATCATGGAGCATAATTTTGAGTGACAAGACCCTAGACTTCTTGCCAGGAGAGAGAGAAGTGGAAGTTGCAAGTTTCATGTGCTAAGTGATCTAAGTGATCTGGCTGCGTGGAAGAAAAGAGTAGAAGAGAGCAGCACTCCTTTGTGCAATACCTTTTAGCACTCGGTGACCCTATCCAGGGACACATTTACCCAATCCCTGTTCTGGAATTTGACCAGAGCAGACTGACTCTTCTTCTAAAACCAGGTGGAGTGGGGATGGGGAGTAGTCCAGGAACAGCTCTTCCCAACAATGATAACAGTGATGAGAAAGACCATAAGAGGAGACTCATCTCTGCTTCTTTATTCTTCCTGTCTCTCCTACTTAATCCATTGGCAACTTTTGTGTTCTTTCTCTAAAATTTTCTCCACTTTCTTTCTTTCCCTTCATTTCAGCTATGACTACCTCATTTCAGTATCTCATCATCTAAAATGTTTTGGCTCTAATTCGTCCCCTGCCTAAATTTTCTACGCACCACTGTTAGATTAATCTCCTTAGAGAACAATTCTGGTTATTGACAGCTCCTATAAAAAATAAAATCTAAATTCCTCAGCCTGTCACACAAGCCTGATCCACTGTGGCCCCAAATAGACTATGTCCCAATTCCTCCAGACTTGCCACTTCCTGAATATATTATACTTGAGTCCACTTATCAATATGTTCATTCAGTCATTCAAGAAACATAACAGCACACGTGTTGACAAAGAATTGCAACACAGTGTGAGAGTATCTGGGAGTGTCAGGGAATGCTACATAGGAGGTGATGTTTGACCTGAGCTTTCCAAGGCAATAGTTTTCCAAGTGGATAAAATCATTCTGAGCCCAAGAGACAGCACATGCAAGCTCAGAGTGGTTTTGAACAATATGTTCAAAAAAGTACAAATACTTTGTAGTGTAGTTTTAGGAGCCTAGGGTGAATAGGGAAGAACAGTGAGTGTTAGGGTTAGAAACAGGCTGGGAGATTGTGGAGCACTTGGTATGTGTATTCTGCACCAAGGAATCCTGAAGGATTTTATACTATCAGTGCTATGTTGAGACTACTCCTGCCCACCTTTTGGCATCTGCCTTCGTTGTTTCTTCTCCCTAGAATACTCTTTCTGCATTTTCCTTGGTTAAGGTTTACTCATTCTTTCATGGCTTAGTTGAGATAACCTCTCCCCACTAGAAAGAATCAATCTCTCCTTCTGCTCTTTGGATTCAAGTTATTTCGTTAACATGTGACTCTTTGCCCTGATTGTAAGCTTTTTGAACAACAAATATCATGCCTTATTAATCTTTGAATCTCTTTACCCCTCAGAACTTAGCCTTTCTCCTGGCACATGTTAGCTCTTCAATAAACAGTTGTTGAATTGAATTAAATGGGATTGGAAACGCCATGCCATCAATTATGGCTTAAGCATTCACCATGCCCACGCTTTCTTTATTTTACTTGAGTGTTGATCAAAGGGTATTTACTGACAAAACCATGTATTCACTGCAGTATTGTCTCCGCAGAGACTTTGCTGAAGAGCAAAGGGTTGGTAGTTAAAAGGCCTCTTGCATAACAGCAAAATTGATGGCTCTATTTCCTCTGTCTAGGTTTCAAGTCCAGATGCTGAGTGCCATCACAAAGCACAGCTGGATCTCCTTGTGCCAGGTTGAATCTGGTATAAATGAAGGAACAAAGAGATAGAAATGGCACCAACTACCCCACTTGCTTTTGCCACTTTGGGAAAAGCTCTTTGGGAAACAACAGCTACCTATCAGGCTATCTGTCAACCCCAAGTGCACACAACATAATAATAGTAGCTATCATTTCTAGTGTACTCACCATGTGTCAGACACTATGATAAGCATGCCAAGTGAGGTTTTGCACATAACATTTGCAATAATCGTGCAAGATAAATGTTGTTATCCCCCCTTTAAAGATGAAGAGACCATGGGGCAAGTGGTTAAATTACATGCCTAAGGTCATTTAACTGGTACAGTAAAGTAGTAGAACTGGGAATTAAATCCTGGCTGTCTGACTACAAAGCCCAAGGGTTTAACGCATCTATCATATTGTCTCACAGAATTAAAAAGTATCCTCTCATCATCAGGAAATGCGCTGACAGGTACAGGGAGGGCATGAAGAACTTCATGCCAACCAGGAGCCTTTAAATCTACTTCCCCATTGTCACCCATTCACGTCGATGCAATAGCAGTGGGACACATAGGAGCACTTGACAATGTTCCTATTGATTGGAAGTGAATAATTATTACCTTCTCTATATTACAGATTCACTATCAGAAAGTAATAGCAGAAATGCTAAGCAAGATTAATAGCCGTGTTTCATTATTTTTAATGCAAACTATTGATTTTAAAGTGGTGTAAGGTATGACAGTTTATTACAATAAAACAATAAAATAGACTCTATGAAATAATTGAGAATAATCTTTTCCCTTTTTGTGCGGCTATGGGACATAATGTGCTGTGCATGTGAAGGCATTTATGGCAAGCTCTATCCAGTGATGGCAGCTTAAGCACTCTATAAAGAAGCACTCTGAAACCAGAGGATTATAAATAATCGGCAATAAAGATGGTAAATGGGCTTTTAATTTGATTCCATTATGTCACAGGATCACAAGGACCAAGGGGGCCCAATATAAAAAATATTAACTGCTAGGCATAACACAAAGGTAAGAATACCGGATGGTCTCAAGATGGCCTTCCTCCCATGGGAATTCCCAGGGAAAGGCTGGGTCATTGGAATCAGGGTGTGGGGTAGGATGAACCAATATATGAACCAACAGCAACTGTACTCCCATTACAAAAGAGGCCTCTAAAAGTCTTTCATACTAGGCATTGTTTCTTCTGGTATCTTTTGACTTACATCCACTTTGTCCATTTTGAGTTAAGAGTAGTTAAAGCCAGAAGCAATTTCCCTCCAGAGTCAGTTCTGCTGATTGGGGTCTTAGAGGTCAGAAATAGACCATAGAAAATGAAGTTCGTGATAGTTCAACTTCATGTTGCAGGAAGTCCAGGTCTAGGTCAAACTCAAAAAGCAGACTAACATTGGACACACTGAGTAGAGATCAAGATGGTGAGAAGATGAGGGGGAAGCCACAGCAAAAGAGAAGTTGTGGGCTGGACTGTGGTTGCTGAACCACAGAGGAATCAGGGAAACGTGAGAATTGCTGGGTAATATTTGAAGGACTGACACATGAAGGGTGATGTAGGCTTGTTCTGTAAAGCCCCAGAGGAGAGAAATTTGGTGTCAGCCAGACATGGGCATGGGCCCTATCTCTGCCCACTTAGAGCTGTGTGGCCTTGTGCAAGTGACTGAAATTCATGTGACCTCTATTTCTTTGTCTTGAAATTAGGGATAACAATTATACCTGCCCCATGAGTTTTGAAGGGATTGGGTAGATTAAATGAGACAAAACAGATCAAGTGCTTAGCACAAAGCATGGTACAAAGTAAGAGCTGATAAACACTAGCCCCCAAAATACCAACAATCACAAAAACAAAACTAGAAGGCAGGTAACTGTCACTACTTTTTGAGGGGCTAGAACAGAATTAACTGACACTGAGATGGGACTTCTGGGGGTTTGAGCTGGCTCCATAAAATTACTCAAAACATCCAGGAGTCCCAGGTTGAGGCAGGTTGGGAAAGTCAGACAATCCATATCCTTAAAAGCACAGTGGACTAAAACCCTGGGAACCCAATTCACTCCAGTTAAGGAGTAAGCATAGGAGCCAGAGACAAAGGCAAGAGGTGGGAAACTGGATAAACCAGGGTCTAGGGAGAAAGTCAGAAGCAAGAGTGAGAATGCGAAGAGACAATGAATGAGAAGGTCATGGTTTGTCTGTGGCTCACTTTGGAGGCCTTTGGTTACATGGTGTGTGGGATGGTTGGCTTGGAGTGAAGTTTCGCGTTTGGAGTGGACACTGACAGCCATTTTTCCATTTGGGAGGCAACATACCATGATGGTTTATGGAAGGCAGTAGCATGGTTAAGGGAACAGGCTCTGGAGCCAGACTGGCTGGATTCTAATCTTGACCACATGAGTTAGAAGTGTCCAGCTTCTGCCTAGCATGACTTTCATAATAAGAGAAAAATAAGCTTTTATTTATTTAAGCTATTCTTAGTCAGGGTTTGAGTTGCTTGCAGTTGAAAACATTACTAACTGATATGGTAGAAGGAGGACTGCATTTAAAAAATTTTATTGTAAAAAAATATATGTAACATAATATCTGCCATTTTACCACTTTTAAGTGTACAATTACATTCTCAATGTTGTGCAACCATGACCATTATTTCCAAAACTTTGTCATCACCCCAAACAGAAACACTGTATCCATTAGCCAGTCACTCCCCTTCTCCCTTTCCCCCAGTCCCTGGGGACCTTTAATCTACTTTCTGTCTCTTTGAATTTTCCTATTTTAGATACTTCATATAAGTAGAATTGTACACTATTTGCCCTGGGGGATTGAATTTTTAGCTGAGGAAACCAAGTACGTTAATAATGAAGAGGTACGAAAGCAGCTAGTGTGTAAGGGAAAGAGAGGAGGTTAGAGAATAGTGAGGGAATTGACAGGCAATAATTGAGGAAGACCATTGAGGAAGGCTGGGCCAATTTGTCAAGACCCTACAATAGGGGATCTTGACCCTGGCTGCATTTTTGAATCACCTGCAGATCTTTTAAAACTTATAATTCCTCAGGGCTTTCCCTTGAGATTCAAAGTGAATTGATCTGGGGTAAGAATACAGAGCAGGTAATTTTGTTAAGGCTCCCCAGGTGATTGGAATGGTGAGGGAGGGCTGAGACCCCTTATCTCAGAAGCTCCTCTACCGGGGGACCTGCCTACCTGTCTATCTTCCTTTACCATTCTCTCCCTGGGGCAGGGACGCTCCAGCCACACTGTCTTGCTCAAACACACCATGCGGTTTCTAACCTCAGTGGACTTTGCCTGGCTGACTCCTACTCATGCTCCAGGACTTTTGTCCCTCCTTCTGATTCGAGAGCCCTCCTCTGGGCCTCCCCATGCCAGTGTAAGCCAGGTGTCCTAGAGTCTCTCTCATAGCACTCTTTGTTTCTTCCCTAGGTAAATTGAAGCTATCTGTTTATTTTTGTGTTCTTTATTTATGTCTGTCTATCTCCCCCCCCCTCCTCTCTCTCTCTTATCATCTATCTATCTATCATCCATCTATTGTGAGAGCAAAAGGCCTGTTTGGATCACAGCTATATCCTCCAATACATAGTACAATGTACCTGGCATTTAGTGGGTACTAAGTTATCATCTGTCAAGTGAATTAATAAAATAAAGGTCTTATGTCCCAAACTAAGTTGTGTAATGGCAATTTTGCATTCACTGGAGGGAGACAGTGCCTTATCAAAGTGCCCAGTGGGCCCTATGGAACAAAGGGTAGGGAGAAGTGGGAAGGGAAACTAGTTAGAAGATTTACTGCCATATCATAGAAGGTATGGGACAGAAGCCTGCACAGCAGCCACACATCCAGCTGTCTGTATCCAGCGCCTAGCTCTAGACACCCAGCGGAAGAGGGGGGAATGGAAGATGAAATGAGTATTGATGAAAGAGAAGGAAAATTTAAATGGAGATTTTAATGGAGTGAAGAGAGAGAGCAGGAGATATCTGGGTCTTCAAAGAGAGGGAAGGATGCCGTATGTGTGCACAGAGGCACAGGAGATTAACTTTGCCAACTTCACAACTCTTTTGGAGACAAGAATTTTCTAAGTCCCCAAATAGTGCATGTAGTTGAGAACAGTAGGAAGCCTGTGGCATTTTGTTTGCTTTCTTTGTTAGTAAAGAGAGAATTTAAATGAGTTTAACCTTTGATGATCTGGAGATTGTAAAAATCAACCCACCAAAGTTCAGGTGGTGTCAGATGCAGAGACACCCTTTCTGAACAGCTCATCTTCCCAGACCTTTCTCTGTCAAATGTCAAAACCCAAATGAGCTTGTCTGGAAGGCAAATTACATGTTGCAAGCAGTCATTTCCCATAGCTGGCAAAATCTATTGTGAATAATTAAATAATGCTGCAACATAAATGCTCTGGTCTCCAAGGCTGAACATAAGGGCATATGTAAGCAAAATTGTTCCCATAGTCCCTGGACTTTGGGGGAGCTCAGGTCTTAAACCAGACATCAAAAATCATCTACCAGGAACTGATCATTATTTAAGGACTTCAATATGTTTGATGTAATGGCTGAGTTAGGAACACAGGTTATAATGGGACAAAAGAATAGAGAGAAATTAATTCTTCCTGGAAGGGGAAAGGAGGTCAGAGCAAGTTAAGGAGCTCATTTAAATTAATGAATAGAATCTGGTCTGTGAAACCAAAGGAAAATGGTTTCTGGAGAGGTATGGTTATCATCATCACCCTCATCTTCATCCTCCTCTTTGGTTATCTCCATAATGGAAGCTTTCACATTTACCTCAGAGTTGAATATTTGTAAAGCACAGATGTGAGCTGGCCCTTTCTGCTGGCAGGCAGCGCAGGTCTTATTACCTACCATTGTTTAACGTGGGAGGAAACTAAGCCTTACAGGACTAAAGTGACATATTAAAATACCCAGCTAGTTAGTGGTGGCGTCCAGAGGATGGAGTCACCCCAAGACTTCCTCCATCTGAAAGACACTGTGGCGTAGGAGAGGCAAAGATGACTAGAGACTCAGAGACTGAGGGTTGAGCAACGGCTGTGAAACCAGCTGTGCTGCCCTTGGCAAGTCACTTGGCCTCTCTGTATCCCGTTTTCCCACCATCCCTTTCCCTTGATTCCTCCCTCTTCTGCCAAGTCCACTCAATCTCTCTGATATATAATCTCCAATCCTTTCTTCCCTCTCTTTTCCCAACACTGCTTCCTGAGTTGGGTGCTCAAACCTCTCACCTGGATGGTTCCAGCAGCTTGCTCACTACTCTCCCAGCCTCCAATCTGAAGCCCATCCCCAACCATCTGCCACCACTGGTAAGGATGATCATTTTAAAACACATACTTGATCAAGATCAACTCATGCCATTACTTAAAACCCTTCTATGGCTCTCCATCATCTCTATAGTCAAACCCTAGCCTCTGACCTACTCACAAAACCATTGTGATCTGGCTCCAGCTATTTCTGAAGCTTCATCTTTTCCTGCTCTTTTTATTCTGTTGCACCCTAAGTTCTAATCCTTTAGTGAGTTAAAATATGTATAGTACTTAGGACAGGGTCTGGCACATGAAAAGTACTAGAGAAGTGTTAGTGTATTTCTATTACTGGTATTATTTCTACTACTGTCATTACCATCACTCTCATTAAACTATTTGTTCTCATCCTCTGTGCATTTACACATGCCTCTTTTTCATCTGGCCGCTCTAGCTCTCCTGAAAAATCTAGCTTCGGTATTGTTCCCTCTGGGAAGACTTCCTTGACTTCAGACAGCTGAAGCAGGTGCCCTGTGCTTCCTTTGCTGTACTATTTTCCATATTGTATTGTAATCCTGGTTTTTATTAAAATTCTGAGTGCACCCTTCCCTTACCAATAAGGACTTACATTTTTTTCTCTCTAACCACAGTACTTAGCATGGTGTCTGGCACACAGGAGATTTTCAGCACTTGTTTGTGACATATATGGCTGTGGTTGCTCTGAGCCAAAATGAGCAGTCCAAAGTTGACGGTTTCACAGCCGCTTGAAGCACATGTGGTAAATGCCCCAGGCTCTGATCCAGTGGTTCCCTGAGTGTAGGGGCAGGCATATGGGGTGGTGTGGGGAAATGACACAGTGGCACAAAGGAGTCCCCTTGGAGCCATTCCAGTTGATTGGGCTCTGAGTGTGAGGTGGAGCTAGATGTGCAGCAGAGGAGAGAACTACCCCCTTCAGGACTACAACACACCTGCCCACACACACAGTCACACACATACACACACTCACAGACATAATCACACACACACACTGCTAATGCCATATGTAAAATGTCTTTGCCCAGCTTCTGCTTTACAACATCCATTCCATAAATATTTTGAGCCCATCTGAGTGCCAGCTACTGGACTAGAAACATGTAGTAACAAAGTGGGATACTTGTCTTCATGGAGCTCAGAGTCTTTCAGGGAGACGCACTTGAAATAAGTAGATAAATCTAGAGGTAACTGCTATAAGCTTGCAATGAGGATGAAGATGACGGTGATGATAGAATTAGCGCTTATTTGTTGAGTACTTTCTATGGACCAGGTCCTGTAGTAAGCACATTATGTGTTCTGTTGGTTAATCTTCCCTATGAGTGTATGAGGTATGTGCCACTATCCTGGTTTTATAGATGAGGAAACTGAGGCTCTGAGAAGTTATGTAACAGGCTCAAGTTCAACTGGGACACCACACCATGTTTATCCTCTCCAAAGCCAGGCTTAGAGGAGATAGGCGTGAAAGGGGAAAAAGGGAATGCAAAGGGAGGAGGTATAGGAAATGTTAATATATCAGAGCTGGCTTCAAACCCGGTGGCAAAGGCAGGTCTGGGGCATTCATGACAATGGCAGTGCAGGCCAGCCTTGGAGAGGGGTAGAACACTGCCCTCCATGAGCCCAGCCATGTAGCGTAAGCCTGGGGGTCAGGCATGGGGAGATAAGGAGTTAAGGTCATGGTCAAGGGCATTTCTTAGACAACATACCCAACATGGATAGGCTTTTTACTTACAAGCAAATAATTAAAATCTTGAGTTTTATTGGCACCTCTCTTTATTTTTCAGATAGAGAAACCCTTAGGGGCCAGAGACTTATCCAAAGTCTGACAGTGAGTTAGTGGCAGAACAAGAACTAGAAGCCAAGGTTATCCCTGTTATGTCTTTTCTTTCTTCCTCTAATGTAGAAGAGGAGGGTTTGCTTCTATTCTGTGTCCTGGCTTAGCACAGCCAAGAGTCTCTATGGCTTTCTCTCTTCAGTTTCCTCTGTTTTTGGTGCCTTCACTAAGCCTTCCTTGGCCCCAGGTGCAGAGGTCGTCAGAGAGGCTGCTGGTCACACCTGCTCAAGCTTTAGCTGAGAAGTGGGGCATCGTGCTCTCTGTTGCAGTGGCACTCCTTGGAGTGGGCCGCTGGCCAAAGCAAATGCCAGCCCCTGCATTGGGCAGGCCCTGGACATCTTCCTGCTTTATCTGTCCCTCCTCCTATGTCCTCTTGGCAGGTCAGGAAGTCTTGCTGGGACAAATCATCTTTGGGCCAGTGATGTTTTGCTGCGACAATACATTTTTTTTATCATTTAATAAAATATGGCTTTTATTAAATAACATTTATTGATAGTTCTCAAAATCAGAATAATACATACTCATTTTAGAAATTTGGGGAAATACAAAAAATTTAACCATTTACAACTTCCACCTAGAAATGACCACATTATTGCACTATGCTGCGCACCCTTCCAGTCTTTTTATCTACACATATACATAATCATTCATTCATTCAAGAAACACACTGAGTACCTATTACATGTCAAAAACACATCTAGGGGGCGGATGTGGCTCAAATGGTTGGGCGTCCATCTCTCATATGGAGGGACCTGGGTTCGATCCCTGGGACCTCCCGGTAAAAATTAAAAAAAAAACAAACACATCTAGATGCTGCTGAACAAGACATATGAGGTCCATACACAATCATGCATATGAGAAGACAAACAGGCAAGATGATTTCAATTAATAAAACAGCTATGAAGAACCCAAAGCAAATAAGTGACAGAATGAAGGTCACAGAGGGTGAGAAGTTGAGGGCTGACTACTCCAGAGAAGGTTAACAGGGAAGACCTTTCTAAGAAGAGTTCCAGGCAGAAGGAACAGCACAAGCAAAGGAGAGGTCTGAATTTTTCTGGTAACTGCCATGAGGTTAGAGAATAAAAAGACATAGTCCAGGGAAATTATAAATGAACCTAACTCTGTTTCAGCAGGGAAATAGGTTATCATATATTTCAAGGTAAGGCCCACTGATGGAATGCTGATTTCATGGGATTGTGTGCCTTACTTATAGTATTCAGGTGTCTCTAGAGACCTCAGGAGTACCCCTGTTTGAGGCTTTGTTAACTGTGGTAGTTAGTAAGATCCGCCTGAGATGTGCAAAGTGTAACCTCTGGAAAGTCTTCCCAACTCACTTTGAAATCTTTTAGCCATAAAAACTCTTTTACATTTAATTTTTCCACTTTTTGGTCAAGGTCTTTTTCAAAATGCATAACTGGTTGGCACTTGGTAATAATCCCTCGGTACCAGGGAGGCTCGTCCCCAGGAGTTATGTGAGTTTATTTGCTGAGTTTGGCTTAGCAAGAGGTCACATCTGAGTAACAAGGAGATTTTCAGGAGGCAACTCTTAGGCAATAGATATTATTAGGCTATTTTCAGTTTTATAAGGTTAAGGTTTGTAAGTACAAGCATTAATATTGAGGGCTTGGAGTATTGGTCTGTTTTTATTATTATTATTATTATTAGGCACTGCCTATGTACTCTAGAGATTGTTGTCACTCTATTAGAGAATGTACCAGGACTCGCCAGGATGGAAATTTAATAGTATGTTGGTTATTGTGTGGGTCTCCACCCGCTGAGATAACACCCTATGACCACACAAACACATTCATATTCAAATTATTATTATTGTAGTAACAGAAGAACTTGTAATGTTCATGTAAAGATAAGGGTTACTAGAGTTTCTGAGGGGAGGAGGAAGGAAGAATAGGTGGAACATAGGGCATTTTAGGGCTTTGGAATTGTCTTGCATGACATTGCAATGACAGATACAGGACATTATACATTTTGGCAAAACTTATAAAAGTATATGGTGCAAAGTGTAAACCATAATGTAAACTATAGACCATGGTTAGTAGCAATGCTTCAATAACTTGTTCATCAACGGTAACAAATGCACCACACTCATTTAAGATATTATAGGGGAAAATGTGAGAGAGGGAGGGGGTGGGTATATGGGAATCCAGTATACTTTCAATGTAACTTTTGTGTAATCTAAAACTTCTTCAAAAATAAAGTTATATATATAAAAAAAGACAGTCCAGTACCTCTCACATTTGTCATGTGTTTTAACCAGCTTTGAGTATACCTTTTTGGTTATGACATTTTGACCTAAAGAATTTACATTCTTACATAGTCAAATCTATTGGTTTTTATTTTGTGATACTCCCATTAGAAAGTCTTTCACTTGACCTTCAATCAGAAAAATATTCACCTGTATTTTCTTTGCGTACATTTATTTCCTTAATCCATCCACAGTGTATTATAATATATGACAGGGATCTAAGTGGATGCTTTCCCGTAAATAACCCATGTCTGAACACAACTTTTTGAATAATAATTCCTTCTTCACTAATTTTGCTCCACCATTACCACATACTTCTTTCTTTCTTTTTTTTTTAACTTTATTTGTACATTTAATAATTGATAATAGAAACAATTAGAAACTAAAAAGTAAACATATATGAATAAATAGATAATATTTCTCCATTAAATGTAATGGATACATATAAATTTTTTTTTTTCCTTTGGATCAAACAATATGTTACACAATATATTTGGTTCATAGTAACACATTCATACAGTATTTGTCCTTTTGTGTCTGGCTTGCTTCACTCAGCATAAAGTCCTCCAGATTCACCCATGTTGCCATATGCTTTACGACTTCATTTCTTCTTACAGCTGCATAATATTCCATCGTATGAATAGACCACAGTATGTTTATCCATTCATCTGTTGATGGACATCTGGGTTGTTTCCAACTTTTGGCAATGGTGAATAATGTTGCTATGAACATCGGTATGCAGATGTCTGTTCGTGTCACTGCTCTCATTTCTTCTGGATATATACCCAGTTGTGGTATTGCAGGGTCACGTGGCAAGTCTATACTCAACTTCTTTAGGAACTGCCAAACAGTCCTCCATAGTGGTTGTACCATTCTGCATTCCCACCAACAGTGAAGAAGTGTTCCTATCTCCCCACATCCTCTTCAACACTTGTAGTTCTCTGTCTTTTTAATAGTGGCCATTCTGATAGGTGTAAAATGATATCTCATTGTAGTTTTGATTTGCATTTCCCTAATCATGAGTGATGTTGAGCATTTCTTCATGTGTTTTTTTGCCATTTGTATTTCTTCTTTGGAGAAATGTCTATTCAAGTCTTTCGCCCATTTTTTAATTGGGTCGTTTG
>JAQZBX010020587.1:6263-33004 GCA_029593785.1 Cabassous unicinctus
AGTTATCCCCCCCCTCCCCCAGATGGTTCTTTCTTCTGTCTGCTCACTGTCTGCTCGCCTTTTCTAGGAGGCACCAGGAACCAAAACCCAGGACCTCCCACATGGGAGGCGGGTGCCCAACAGCCTGAGCCACATGAGCTCCCCGTGGGCTGCGACGTCTGCTTGTTTAGGCATCTGCTCATTTAGGTGTCTGCTCATTGCAGCGGGTGTGGCATCTAGCTCATTTAGATGGGTGTGGGTGTTGAGTTCATTGCAGTGGGGGTGGCATCTGTCTTCTTTAGGAGGCACCAGGAGCTGAACATGGAACCTCCTATGTGGTAGGCAGGCACCCAACCAGTTGAGCCACATCCGTTTCCCCCATAAGTTTTGATAGGTTGCATTTTCATTTTAATTTGCCTCAAGATAATTCCTAATTTCACTTCTGATTTTCTCTTTAACCCACTGGTTGTTTAAGAGTATGTTATTTCGTTTCCATTATTTGTGAATTTTCCATTTCTCCCTCTGTTATGGATTTCTAACTTCACTCCATTGTGGTCAGAGAATAGGCAATGCATGATTTCAATATTTTTTAATTTATTGATTTGTTTTGTGACCTGATATATGGTCTATCCTGGAGAATGATCCAAGTGCACTCAAAAAGAATGTGTATTCTGTTTTTGTTGGGTAAAATGTTCTATTAGGTCTAGTTGACTCAGAGTATCATTCAAGTCTTGTATTTCCTTTCTTGTCTTCTGATGAGATGGTCTACCTGTTATTGAGAGTGGTGTATTAAAGTCTCCTACCATTAATGTAGAACTGCCAATTTCTCCTTACAAATCTGTCAGTAATTTGCTTTATATATTTTGGGGCTTTACTGTTAGGTACATATAAATTTATAATTGTTACATCTTCTTGTTGAATTGTCCCCTTTATCAGTATATAATGACCATTTTTGTGCTTTGCAACTGTTTTTTACTTAAAGTCTATTTTATCTGATATTAGTATAGCTACCTGAGCTCTCTTTTGGTTACTACTTGCATGGTATATTTTTCCCATCCTTTCACTTTCAATCTCCTTGTATCGTTGAATTTAAGATGAGACTTTTACAGACAGCACATAGTTGGGTCATGCTTTTTTTTTCATCCATTCTGCCAGTCCCTGCCTTTCGACTGGCAAGTTTAATCCATTTACATATAAAATCACTACTGATAATACAGAACTTTTTTCTGCCATTTTCTCTTTAGACTTTGTGAATCTTATACCTGCTTTTTCCCTCAATTCTTCAATAACTGCCTATTTTTATATTTATTTTTTTATTCAATTTTACATTATTGAGTGCCTTCTCATTTCTATCTGGATACATTTTCCCTCTATTTTCCTTGTGGCTATCACGGGGTCAAAATTTAACACCCCAAATATATAACAATCATTTTTGGTTTGATACTAACTTAACTTCAATAGCATACACATACACTTTTCCTATACTCCTCTGTGCCCCCACCTTTCATTGTTTACTTGTCACCACTTATATCTTTGTACAGTGCATGTCCAAAACCACAGATTTACCATTACTTTTCATTCATTTGCATTTAGCTCCCGTAGGAAGTAAGAAGTGGAGATACATACCAAACAATACACTACAATATTATTGGCATTTATAATTACCCAAATGGCTGTCTCTACCGCAGGTCTGTATTTCTTTATGCTGCTTTGAGCCACTGTCTAGTGTCTTTTCCTTTCAGTCTAAAGAACTCCCTTTAGCATTGCTTGTAGGGCAGGTCTAGTGGTGATGAACTCCCTCAGCTTTTGTATATCTGGGAATATCTTAATCTCGCCCTCATATTTGAAAGGAAGGCTCACTGGATATAAAATTCTTGTTTGGCAGTTTTTTAATTTCAATCCACTACCTTCTTGCCTCCATGGTTTCTGATGAGAATTCAGCCTTCAATCTAATTGGGAGACTCCCTTGTACATAACACGTTTTTCTCTTGCAGTTTTCAGGACTCCCTCCTTGTCTTTTGCATTCAACAGTATGATCAATATATGACAGGGTGTATTTTTCTTCATGTTTATCCTGTTTGGTGTTCTCTGGGCCTCTTGGATGTGTGTGTTCACAAGTTTTGCTAAGTTTGGGAAGTCCTCTGTCATTTTTTAAAATATTCCTTCTGCCCTTTTCTCTCTCTCTTCTCCTTCTGGGACTCCCTCAATGTGTACATTGGTGTGCTTGATGGTGTCCCAGAGCTGTCTTAGGCTATTTTCACTTTTATTATTTCTTTTTTCTTTCTACCCCTTCAGCCTGCCTTGTCTTCAAGTTCACTGATTCTTTCTTCTGCCAGGTCCTATCTGCTCTTGAAACTGGGCATTTTCAGTCAGTTACTGTAGTCTTCAACTCCAATAGTTCTGTTTGATTCCTTTTCAAAATTTCTAGGTCTTTACTTTTAGTCTCATATTGTTCATTCATTATTTTCCTGATATCCTCTAGTTCTTTCCCTGTACTTTCCTTCATCTCCCTGAGCATTTTTAAGATTGTTTTTTAAAAAGATTTTGTTTGGTATGTCCACATTCTCATTTTCTTCTTGGTGTTTTCTGGATTTTTATCATATTCCTTTGGTAGGCCATCATTTCCTGATTTTTTGTCTTATACTCTTTTTTTGCACACTGTACTTTTTTGTTTTATAAGAGGTACTAGGGATTGAACCCAAGACCTCGTACAGGTGCTCAACCACTGGGCTACATCCTCTCCCCAATGAGAGTTGTTTTTGTTTTTTTTTTCATTTATTTATTTTTCTTTAGGAGGCACCGGGGATGGAACCCAGGACCTTGTACATGGGAAGCAGGTACTCACTCACTTGAGCTACATCTGCTCCCATGTACATTTTAATATTTTAAAATCTTAACTTTGGGATTTATTCCCTGAGATGTCTGTTTCTTGATTTTGTAACCAGCTGGTGATATGGCAGATTTTTTTGAGATGCAGCCCTCCTGTTGGGAAGGTCTGCCCAAGGTGAATGCATCGTGCAGGGATTTCCCTGTCTTTCTTCTTGTCCTGGGCTTTTGTTTGTTAGTTCTTTTGGAGGTCCCTAATTACAGAGTTTGCTTCCCAGGAGAGAGGCCTCGGTTCCTGGGTGTCTGAAGCTGGCAGGCCTTTGTCTGAGACTGCCCACCTCAATCGTTTCCTACAGCCCTTTTGTTGTTGTCTCAAGCTGCTTTTGCCTGGAGGTCAAATTCTAGGAGGAGGGGTACGGCCACAGAAGACTTTCCCAAGTTAGTCTTTTTCAGCCAAAAAGGGTTAGGGACTCACGAAGGGGGTGCAGACTGGCTCCAAAGTGTCCTGGAGAGAGGATCAGGAAACGTGTCAAGAGCTTCTCCAATGACTCCTCAAAGCTGAGCTTTCCTGGCCTGCCCAGAAAATGCAGCCCTTCAGCCAACTGTCCCCCACAGCCCCGAGGAAATGCAGATTTAAATGTCTTTAAATCTCCACCTCCGCCACCACCCTTGTCCGGGAGGGTTGAAACAATGGCTACCACTGCCTTTGTGTGTGGCAGGTTGAAACAGTGGCTGCCACGGCATTTTTCCAGGCAGACAGAAGCAATAGCTGCCCTCAGAGCCAGGCCCCCAGTGATCCAAATTCGCTAATCAAAAGCCATGATCAGTAATCGGCTGTGCCCACCCTTGTTTTTGGAAAAGAGGATTTTTACATCCATTTCTGTCACCAGCGACCTAGTCAGGGACCAGAGCCCTGAGCAGCCTGCTGCAAGCACGGGGGATGGGTGCCTGGAGCCTCTGTGCCGTGAGAGCATTCACTGTTCTTTACCATAATTTACCAGCCTCTGCCTCCCACTCTTTCCTGGATGCTGTTCAGTGTTCTTCTGGCCTCTGAAGTTTCAAAACAGTTGTTTGAGACAGTTCCTACCCATTTAATAGTTGTTTTGGTGGAAGGACTGAGTCCTGGAGCTCTATTCTCTGCCATCTTCCCACAATTGCATACCTCTTTTTTTAGGAAAACATCCAATATGTTACTATACTGACTATGACTTTGGCTAGTATTCTATCACTATTCCGAGTTTTGATTTTTAAAAATCAGGAATACATGTTATGCCCTTTTAATACCTATTTGGATGAATATTTAATTTTTTTGTTCTATATAATAAAAATATTAATAGATTTCTTAATCTTAAAAGCAGTCTTGGATTTCTGGTATATGGCTAACTTGGACTATGAATATACCTTGGATTTTATCTATCATAATTGTATTTCTGTTTTTGTTTTGTTTGTTTGCATCTATATGCTTCGAGATTGGCATGTACTAGCCTATGTGCTACTTATATCAAGTGAAATAGTCCAAGTTATGACTGTCAATTAATTAGGAAGCTTTCAACATCAAATTATTTGTAATCTGAAATAAATATAGGCACTTTTTGGCAGAAAAAAATTCTTAATAATTCTTTCAATTGCTTACGTAGTTATAAATCTCACCAATGTTTCTATTTTTAAAGTAAATCTCATTCTGTGATGTCTATTTGCTTTACAACTTATCTTTTTATTGCAGACTTTCAAATTCTTATAAGTCTCTTTATCTCTTCTCCCATTCCTAATATTTTGAACTATGTTCTTACCTTTTTGTGATTCAACAGCTAGATTTTTTTTCACATAATAGGCCTTGGACTTATCAATTTTATAATTTTCTTCTTTTCTAACTTGTTAATTTCTGCTTTGTTTGTTAATAAAAGCTCTCCCTGGGTATATTATGTAGTTGTTTTTTTCATTCTCAGGCTGAATAGTCCGCGCATTGATTTTCATTCTTTTTGGTTATTACAAAAGTTTTTAAGCCCAATCATTTTCCTCCAAGTAAATCTTTGGCTGCACCCTGTGAGTTTTGTTTGCAGTATTCTTATTCTTGTTACTTTCTGGATAATCTGCCATTTTTATTTCTTCTTTGACTCAAGAGTTATTTAGGAGAGTATTTTTCAATTCCTGAGTGGTTGTATTTTTTTTAATTTAAACTTTTATTATTAAAAATTCTATTTTGAACTACCTACAAAAAAAAAGAGATATTATGAAAGAAAGTTCTGGAGGAGAAAGGCAAAAGAATGTATTATTTTTAGAACATTTTTATGGGGAAAAACTCACTTACATGCTAAAATGTGCCCAGCTAAGTTAAATAGGGGTCCAGGAGTGTTATAGCCCTTACCAACATCTAAAATTGGAACGTAGATCATTTTTCCTACATTTAGGACTAAGGAAACAAAATTTTATTGGACATAAGGTAATTTTCAGGCAAAAATATTTCATATGGATTATTCTTCCTACAGAAGTGGTAGAAGCCATACTACTAAGATTACTTTTAGAGAACCGCGTGGAACAGAACAATGTACACAGATGGTGGTTAGATAATTAGAATACTTAATGGGATTTTTCCATGTTTTTTTGTTAACTTTGGACGCTGCTGGAGGAAAACTACATTCCAAAATTTGACAACAGTTGTTACAGGTCCCAAGCCGAGGCCACAGCTGTCAAAAGCAATTCTGAAGATACGTAGGGGGTGAGGGAGGTTAAAAAGCAATGAGGAAACAGCGACCGCATGATTTCTGAATGATGTGTAGCAATAAAAGAAATGAGCAATAAAAATTAAAATTCAGCTGTCTGAGAAATTCTGTGAAGACTTGTGGTTTACACTAAGGAAGCCAGAACACACATGACTGTGGCTCTAGAGTCGGTCGTCCTAAAATGAAAGGAATGGCAGGGCTTTGGCGCCATCTTGAAATCTCGCTTGGTTTAGCCCCATTGTTCAGCTGCCTTAATTCTAGCACATGTGCCATGTAATAAGGTCCACAGTAATAACGCCTCTCTCATACTCAGAGGGATCTGACCTTACGAAATATGGTGGTTTAGAGCTGTGCATCCCAGAACAACATGTTCTTAAATTTAATCCGTTCCTGTGGGTGTGAGCCCATTGTAAGTAGGACCTTTCGATGAGGCAACTTCAGTTAAGGTGTGGCCAACCCAATCAGGATGGGTCTTAAGCCATTGCTAGAGTCCTTTATAAGACAGGCAGTAAGCTACGGAAGCAAGAAGCTGAAATTCAATTGAAGCTGGAAGAGACAGGAGAAACCAAGAGGGGCTGCCACACCACTGCCATGGACAGAGGAGCCCAGGACCAAGGGTCACCAACAGTCCTCAGGAAAAAAGCATCACCTTGATGAGCCTTGATGAGCCTCGATTTGGGCTTTCTCCAGCCTCAAAACCACGCGCCATTACATTCCCATTGTTTACCACTGCATGGTATTTGCTTGTGCAGCCAAGGAAACTAAACAGGAAACTATTAGCTTCTTGAGACAAAGCTACTGCAACTCCTGCATGTTTTTAAGACTACCATGCTTAAGATACACTTAAATATTCATGCTCTGAAAACAGAGTTTCCTCTATGCAAAAGATATTACTAAATATCACTAATTCTTAGATGCACAATTTTCATATTCCAGCATTTCTGAAAATGAGATGCATCTTATGATTAATGTAATAAGAAAGCATTGTATCATTTAATCAGCAGTGCTTTTTCCTTTCTTTGTGGCACTTAAAATTTTGGTGCATCTTATAATGACAGATATATTAAAAATGCCTGAATGTGGTAAGTTTGTAGTCACTGGCATATAGATGATGTATGAAACCACGAGCCTGGAAGAAAATGTAGAGTGAGAGAAAAAGAGAGCTGAAGGAAACCAACATTTAAAGCTCTGACAGAAGAGGAGGACTCGAGAGAAAATGAGAAAAGAGTGACCAGTAAGAAGGAAAATCAGGAGAGCATGCTGTCAGGGGTTAACAGGGAAAGCGTCTTAAGAGTATTTTAAGAGAGAGAGAGAGAGAGTGAGTTTATGCCAAACCCTGCTGAGATATCAAGAACGGCAGAACTGTAAACTGCCCGCTGGGTTCAGTGACATGGAAGATGCTGGCAACCTTAGCAGGGGTGGCCTTGTTGAAAGCAGAAGCCATAACAGAGCAGCCTGTGATGCGAGCTCATGAAAACTGAGAAAGGAGAGACCCCAGCCCTTGTAGAAGTGAAGCTGCGGCAGGGCAGAAGCCGGCAAAGGGGGACGGGCAGTGTGTGCATAGCCGGGCCACTCAAGCTCCATCCAAAGCACTGTCAGAGCGTCTCAGAAGCCAGTGGAATCGTCAGGCACTTTAAAGAAAGAAGCCTCGTGGCGTGGCCAGCGAGGAGGCGTCTGCGCTTGTGATACACGCAGGAAATAAAATCATCCCATTAGAGGGGTTTGTGGGAAACACATTTTAAAGGATTAGGAAAAGGAGAGGAGGCTCACTGGACAAGGATTTGCTTATCCTGCTCATGCTGGTCTTCTAAACATTATGAAACATGTACTTATTTACTTAATGTTAAAAATCCAGAAATAAAAAAGGAAGAAAAGAAAACCACCGCTAGTCCCAAAATCCAAGCAAAAGTACTGCTAATCTTTTGGTGGATTTTAGAAAACTCCCACACCTGATTTTACGTGTGTGGAAGAAGGGGTGAGTTAGAGGCGGGTTTTGACTCTGCACCACTGTGTCAGGGAGCTGAGATGTGCACGTGCGTGGAGAAACAGCCGATAACCTGGACTAACTCAGTGGGAGCAGGGGATTGCGCCAGAGGTGACCATGGAAATGCAAACCTCCAGGGGACTTAAGCAGAAATTCTGGGGAGAGCTTTGGAATTCCAAAAGGAACTTCAAAAAAATTCTACCAGCATCTCAGACACAGCCCATTCCAGCTGACATTTGGTTTATGTAAATTTACCAAAATGAAAATCAGTAGCAAAGACAATAGCAGGTATCTGTAGAGTGTTTGCTATGTGCCATGCACTGTGTGATCACTTGGCATATCTGGCCTCAGCTAATCCTCACAATAATCCTGACACAGGTCCCTACATAATCCCAGTTCACAGTTAGGTAAACTGAAGTTTACAGACAACACATTTCCTCAGGTCAAGCAGCAGGAGGCCGGGCTGGGCCAGGAACTGAGCTCCGTCTCGCTCCAAAGCACAAACCCACACTCTGTCTCAGCTGTGGGCACTGATGGAAACTGCTAGGCTACTCGAGTCCTGTAAAAATTTACATACAAAATTAATCTGCCTAGGATAATGAATTAACATTTATTTTAAGCAACTTTATATGTGCAATTAGTATTTGAAAATGGAATGCTTTAAGACAAAATGATCCTGTACAACCATATTCACAAATAAAATCAGAATATTATTCTTTGAGATAATCCCAAAGACAGAAAGCTTGTGAAAGGGATGCAGGTGGCAAAAAGAACTTCAATACCGCATTGGCACGAGCAGACTTCCAAGTTCCTCAGAACGAATAATACAGAGAACACTAAGCATCCAACTCCATCCAGCAGAATGCCTGTGTGTCGGCGGGGTGTCAGGGTCTGAGAAGCACACAAAAGGATGGTAAGATCGAGCCTCATCTATCCTCAGAAATCTCTCAGACTCAATGAAGAGGGCCTCGTTTACGTCACTGTCACCTCCCTTCCCTCTCTGTTGGGGCTACATTGAGAAAAACAGGTTTAGCTGGGTTTTCTAGGCCAAGGCTGAATGGCTTCAGTCAAAACACCTGTCCCCACCACAGGCACTGCCAGGCCTAAAACAAGTCCATCCTGGTCCCTCTCTCACTGCCTGGGAGTCAGGAGGACCTTATCCATCGGCCTCTTATGAGCTTTCCTCAGCCGCGCCGCCTTCAGCTTCAGTCCTAAGGGGGTATGGGCCTTGACTTCCAAGCCTGCAGGCCCAGGAACGGCCTCCTCAACCACCTCAGACCCGCTGGGCAGGAGAGCGGGTCTGCAGAAAGGAATCCAAAGAGCAGGGCATGGACGGCCGCCTCCACGTAAAAGGGCAGAAGGAAACCACAGGCATGGCCACGGGCTTCTCTCAGGCCGAGGACCCGGTCCTCAGTGCCATCTGAACTGGGCTGAAGGTCACTGCCAATCACTCGGGGTGGAGAGCCAGAGGCTGCTGGCCAGGGAGAAATCAAAATGTCTGCAGCAGCCAGAACCTGAAACAAGTTTACGCTCTAATCTAAGAAAAGCAGCTAGATAAATAGTGTGTCAGGCTAAATTTGGTATCTTGACATTTCCTAACTCTACCAGCATGAAAATAGTGTTTGTCTGCAAGTCAGGAGCTGGGGGCTGTGGTCCGGGCGGCGCCCTGAGCCGCTGGGCGTAAGCACTGCAGTCACCATCTCTGGGCTTTGACTTCCATAAAGAGCTTCAAGGGTCTCTGACGCCTCTCTCGGGCCGACAGTGCAGGTCTGACTCAGGGCTCCTCCACCGAGCAGCCAGAAAGGCTACAAAACAGCAGGTGTGGATATACCTACAGGAAGGACTCGATACTGAAGTCCCCATAAGCCCCTCAGGAGCACGGCCGGTCAGTAAAACCTCGTGGAAGGAAGCTCCTGCCTCGGCAGTGAGGCACGGGGTCTGGACATGAATTAGTGAACTGTCTTACTGTAGTTTCAAAAACAAAGCATCTTTTGTATGACAGATACCATATTGCTTGTTTTAAAAAGCATTATATTTAATTTTAAAAATACTCACAGAATTCTTTAAGATAAAAACCAAAGAAAACATTATTTTAACTATGCTTCTATCAGAACGCTAACCTGGTTTCTGAAAACATACTATTTTACAATCTGTCCGTCCATCTACCCTTTCTAACGCTGATATTCTGTCTACATGGCATGCAAACCAAGTTGGCTTCTCAGTGACCACCCATTCATTAAATGCTCACGCCACTGGTCAGAAGGTGGTGGAGGGACAATGGGGACTTGAGCAGAAGCCATACTTAAAACCCTTGCAATAGTGACAAGCTGAGAGGGTCAGCAGAGCCAGGTTTTCCTAAAATGGTCGTTGGCTGTGAGCAGAACATGCCACGTGAGCCCCACACGGGACAATGAAGAAAACCCAAAGAAGTGCACTCACGTTGTTGCTCAAATGTGGCCTCTCTCTAAGCCAAACTCACCATATGAATGCATTACCTTCCCCCCAGCGTGGGACATGACTCCCGGGGACAAGCCTCCCTGGCAACGAGGGATTACTACTACCAAGTGCCAACTGGCAGTATGACTGGAAAAAGACCTTGAATAAAAGGGGGAAAAGGTAAAGAAAAATGAGTTCATGTGGCTAAGAGACTTCAAAGAGAGTCGGGAGGTCATCCCAGAGGTAACACTTATGCATACCTCAGTAGGCTCTCATAGAACACCTAAGTGGATATCATCCCACACAGAGGGGCTCCTGAGGCCTCTGGAGACACCCAGGTCCTTTATAAGGGGGGATAGCTCCAGAGACTAATGCCTTATCAGTGGGCTCTACTTTGGAATCTGTGCTCCTGAGAATGACAGAATTGGACTCAAATAAGTCCTCCCTGCACATGGTCCATCAGTCCCTTCTATTCAAACCTATATGTGATGCTGGAGTTTGTAGGTATATTTCCAGAGACTGGAGCCTTGGTCCTGCCCATGTGGCAGCTGTGACTGGAATCTCAGTGGAGCTGCAACTCCCACTCTACAGCTCAATGGACTCACCCAAGTCACCTGGTGAAGAGACGATGATGGACAACGGCCATCCCAGGGAATGGAGAGAGACTGCAGCTGCAGCCAGGATAATCCCATCCACCATATCCATGGGATATAAGCCTCCTCTCACTTGGAGGTGGAGTGGACATCACATCCCAAACTCCTCAGGATTGGGGGAAGAGCTATGGACTAGAGTGGACTTACTGGTATTCTGTTATAGACATATTGTGATTCAAGCAATGAAAAAAATTACAATAGTGAGGTGGAGTCAGTGGCCACTGGACACTTTTGGGGCAGGGAAGGGAAAAGCAGTTGTAATACAGGTGCTTTTTCAGGACTTGGGAATTATCCTGAGTAACATTACAACAACAGATATAGGCCATTTTACATCAGCATATAACATGCAGAACTGTGTGGGAGAGAGTGTAGTCTACAATGTGAACTATGGTCCATGCTCAGTGGCAAAGCCCCAGGATGTGTATATCCATTGCAGGTGATGAGCCACACTAATGAAAGATGTTTATGTGGGAGGTTGTGGGAGATGTGGGAGGTGGGGAACATGGGAATCCCTGTAATTTTTGTGTAACATTTATGTAATCTAAGCATCTTATAAAATATATATATATACACTAAAAAAAATAAATAAATAATTAAAAAAAATTTTTTTAAAAGGCACAGCAGCTATCGGCCTAATGATGGTACGTAGCACAGCGAGGAGGAAGCGGGCACCGTTCAGGCCGGTGGCGGTGAGGACAGCCAGCAGGACAGAAGGATGGCAAGACAGAGGCCGTGGCGCTGGAGCTGCTCTGGAGCCCAGGACCAGAATCCTGAGCCAGGCAGCCTCTCAGGTAAGGGACACCGTCCCCTGGAGGTGGGAAGCCCTGGGAAGGGAGCCACCCGGGGGTGGGGGCATCTGGGTGGGTGGAAGGCCCAGGGGTGAAGGCTGCCTGGCTTTCCACAGTGCTCACTCTCGCTCTCCTCCCTTACCCAAGTGCTGGGAACCACAATCAGGCAAATCCAGGGATACCTTTCCAGAAAAAACAGTGTTAAAGAGGAAGCCGAATTGTGGCGGATTCCGTTCAACGCCTCCCTTGAACAGTGAGGCCAAAAGCAGAAGGCAGCCACGGCGACACACCTGTTACTCGTCTGCTGCCAGCTTCGGACTCGGGTTCTGTGCTGGGTGCTGGCCAGCCACTACCTCCAGCCCTGGCCGAGACACAGAGCTCGCTCCCCCCATTTAGAGCTGGTAAAATGGACGCTCAGGAAGAGAAAGCCAGCTGCTCAAGGTCTCAGACACAAAGTGACGGAGCCAGAGTCCAAGCCCGGGGTGCCTGGCTCCCACCCTGGTTCCCTCGATCCCTCCCGTCCTTCACCTCTTCCTTCCAGGCCTAACAGGGCAAACTGAAGAAAGGCGTGGAGGTTGAAAGTCTGTCCCCCCGTGTTCCCTGACACTTCAATAGGAGAGTAATATGGCTAATTCAAGTTGAGGACTGGCTCACACTTTGGTGTCGAGTGGCTGCCCGGGCTGGCCATTTTGACCCCAATCCGCAGGGGCTGAGGCCAGCCTGGGGGGCAGGGCCCAGGAAATCACAGCTGGGCAGGGCTCCCAGGTGCAGGGTATGCATCACAGCCCGGGTGAGAGCTCCTGCGGCCTGGGGAAATCACTTCAGGAGCCGAGCCTCTCTTCCTTCTAACCAGGCATCCAAGTAGTGACCCCAAAGTGGTTTCATTTATGGCAGCTATCCATGCCTGTATTTAGGAAGACGCTTGAAGATGTTTTTGTTTGTTTTTTAAAGATTTATTTATTTACTTTTTTACCCATTTTTTAATACCCCCACCCCCATTTCTGCTGTTTTTGTGTCCATTTGCTGGGCAATTCTCTGTGTCTGTTTCCTGCCCTCTCTTCTCTTCTTGTCTTCACCAGGATTCGATCCTGGGAACCTCCGATGTGGGAGAGAGGTGTTCTGCCACCTACACCACCTTAGTTCCTGGTTTTTCAGCGTCTCGTCTTGGCTCTCCCTTGTGTCACTCTCCTGTTAAACGTCATCATCTTGCTGTGTGTGGTGCACCCGCTCATGGGGCCTGACGGCACACCCATGCACGGGGCCTGGCGGCGTGCCCACTCGTGGGGCCTGCCAGCCCGCGCACCTTCTATATTTTTCTTTATTTCACCGGGAGGTCCTGGAGATCAAACCCAGGTCCCTCCATATGGGAGACGGACGCCCAACCATTTGAATCACATCCACCCCTAAAAAGATGTTTTAAAGAACATCTTAAAATGAAGAGTTCCCCTGTTGACAACTGCACAAGTGAGGGGTGGAAAGCGCCCGTTATTAATAAACAACTCCATAAAAGAGACTTCAGGGTTCTCTTTCTTGCTCCCACTGAATGATCACCTCGTGCCTGTGACTCCGTGTCCTCCCTGTGAAAGTACAGGTAGTGATACAGGCTGCCGGAAAGACAGACTGCTACACGGCTGAGTCTTTACCACATGGTGTGAAGTGAAACAAACCAGTACTGTATGATTCCTCCTAGATGAACCATCTACAACAGGAAATTCATAGACAGGAAGTAGATTAGATCTCACCAGGACGAAGGGAACCGGGAGTTATTGCTTAATGGGTAGAGTTTCTGTTGGGGGTAATGACAAGGTTCTGGAAATAGAGATGATTTCTGCACAACACTGAGAATGTCACTAATGCCAAGAATTATACACTTAAAAGTAATTAAAATGGCAAATGTTATATTGCATATAGGTTACCACAATAAAATTTTTATAAAAGAAAGATGGACTAACCAATTATAGTTAGCAAAGTACTTTGACATATAAGAAATACTGAAGCAATAAAAATACAATTCTTCAATTTAGAATTGCTCTTTTGCAATTACAGAATAAGCATTGAATGTTTCCAATTTACCAAGAAGCTTTTTTTTTCTACTTACATACAGTTTTTTTAAAAGAAAAAGAAGAGGGGTTAGCACGAAGCTTCAGAAGCTTTCTAATCCAGCCATTTGGTAGAGAAATCAGGAACACCAATCTTTCTCCCCAAAGGCTTATTATAATCTGTTTCAAACTATGAAACCAATGAAAGTCTTTTCCCAGGACCATTTTCTTCAGAGGTCAGATATTGGGGAAGCACTGAGGGAAAGGCAAAACTCACAGAACATAATCCAAGAAAATATATGACATGTAAGCAGAAGAAATTTAGAGCTCTGCCCTTCATAAACTCCATGATTAAGCTATAAAACATCTTCAAGTGGAATACACATACTGAGACCACACGAAAAAAATCCTGTTTTCAACCTGCCTAAAAAAAATGAACTCTTTAAAAATTGTATTCTGCTTTGAAGCTAAATTGTTCTGAAAACATAGTTAATATGTTTTTTAAAAGGAGAAATTTTTAGGAGTAATGCTTCCATAAGTTGTTGAGCTGCCATTTTTTGTTATCTTATTTTTTTGAACTTGAAAAAAAGTTATTAAAAAAACACATAGTACGAGCTACCTATAAAAGAACCCTATGATAATTAGGCAGCTGCCTCCCATTACTTTAAACCTTTTTAATTTCATTAATTTCTTAACTGATTTCATTAACTTGTTGACTGTCTACTCTGTGTCAAGCATCCAGATATTTCTCAAAAGGCTCCTAATCAGTAACACCGCTAAGAGTATCTGACTCCACTCTATCTTGTAGGACTCTGAGGTGCAATAGACAGAAATCTCAACCTCACATGGCTTAAGCAAAAAGAGACTTTATCTTCAACCTTACCCAAATACCCACTTTTCTCTGGACAGAGCCAGTTCCAGCTGGGGTAAGTCAAGTAGAAGGGCTCAGACCTGGAAAGACTAAGTTTCGTTTGAAATAGACTCATAACCAAATGGGTTTAGACAGACTCAGGGGTAGATAGTGGTAGAAAAGTTCATTCCAGTAATCTTGACACAGCCTTCAAAAATACAAATAAGGCTTCAAAAATAAGGAGAGAACAAATAGATGGGCTCTTTCAGACTAGTTTGCTATGTTGGTTGCACAAAAGGACATTTAAAAATGAATAAAGACCTTGGAATTGTATGCACCTTGGAAAGATTTTTAGCGTGCCAGCTTTCAAAGTGAAGAATCTTCATATGTCCAACTTTGCTGGAAAATTTAATTCCTTCCTCCATAAGGGAAGTAGGGTACTTGACACACATATCAAACATTTCCTGTATCGAAGGTTCTACTCTATCTGTGAAAAATACAGGCTTTGAGAAATTTGCTTTTTAAAGGAGAAAATAAAAAGTCAAGCTTCCTATACAAAGATTTTTTAAAATCCAGTTTAGGTCAAGGTAAGGAAAATATCTTGATGATTTTAGATAGCCATGAATGCCTGTGAATGGAGAAATTGTTGGGTTCCATCTACCTATGTAATTGTTAAAACAGCATATTTGATTGACATCTGAAAAAAAATCCCTGGGGGGGATAATGAAGCTAAAATAGTTGGTGACACAGAGCCATGGCTACCTAAGAAATAAGAGTGCTGGAAATTCTTGGAAAAGGCAGAGCAAAGAAAATGGAGCCCATTTTTGCTCGGGGGAAACTACAAAGCTTATGCCAGCAGCCAACACTCATAAATAAAACGGCAGGCACTTGAGAGTTTTGCAGAGGGCTCGTATAATTTATTTTGGTATGATGACCCTGGATGTGGAGGCTTAAAGGAACATGCATTGTTGAACAAGGGGACAGTCCCAGGATTTACTTCAACACCACCTTAAAATAGCCTCAACCCAAAATACTATTTTCAACTAGTGCAAATAAGAGAAAAATGGGAAGAAAGATATAAAAGGAAAATAAATTAAGAACAGATGCTGGGCCCATTGTAATTCAAAGAATATATGGAAGGAGTGACTAGTAGAGATAGTTGGGTTAAAAACAATAAAGGCATTTAAAAAAATAAAGTAATACCAAATTTGGACAATAAGAACTTGCTTTGAAGCAATACAGAAAGTCAAAAGCTTGTTTTATTATGACAATTTTCCTCTAAAAACATTTCTAAAATTCTAAAATGCTTCTGAATTTGACATATTTTTCAGTTAGGCACTAGTAGCAAAGGACTAAACTGTCAACTTATATAGCTCCTTGGGAACTATGGGAAAACATTTTTCCAAAGGCAAGTTGTGCCAAGTGGAGCTTACTGCTGGTCCAAAGAGAGGAGACAGCCTGGCCACAGAGAGAAGAACCACGTCTTACACCCTCTCCCACCGTCTCCTGCCAAGAGTCAGCACAAGCAGAACAAGGGGTACGGCCCATCCACCAGGGTAACGACAGCTTCCAGCTCGTTCTCACATTCCCATGCCTCACCCCTGGGCTCCGAAGTCCCCAGGACAGACTCCATAATGGGCACTACATTTCTTTTCTCTTCTTCTAGGACGGCCCTCAAAAGCCCATCATTCCCGGTCTGGAATGCCTTGCAGACACAGAGCTGTGGAGGCCTCTTCTGGAGTCCAACATAAAAGGCTGCACCACTGCTCTCTTCACAGCGGACCCCGAGGTGGCCCAGCCCAGTGAGGACGCCATTCGCCCAGCACAGCATGCTCCCCTCTGGCCTGACACCCAAGGCCCACACCTCAGCAAGGCCTTCGTGAACCACCCTAGTCCAGGGGGATCTTTCTCTCACCTCCGAGTTGCTGAGACACTTCCCAGTCCAGGGGGATCTTTCTCTCGCCTCCGAGTTGCTGAGACACTTCCCAGTCCAGGGGGATCTTTCTCTCGCCTCCGAGTTGCTGAGACTCTTCCCAGTCCAGGGGGATCTTTCTCTCGCCTCCAAGTTGCTGAGACACTTCCCATTACTATTTATTTCCCATGTATCCTACGCTGCCTCCTTGCATGCATATTTACATTTACCCTAACTGAACCTAGAATGTATATTCTCTAGGAAGCACCAGGTGTTTTATTTCTAATAATGCAGGCAGACACTGACACGAGAACTGTAGGAGAAAAGAAACAAGAGACACAGCCCCTGGCTTACAGACCTCCTGAAATGATTCACGATTTCCGAGCAGTACAGCAGCCCCCGACTGTGGGATTTTTAAGGACAGGCACCAAGTTTTTATCATCTTTGTATCCTAAGGACTAGCACATGCATGTGCTAAAATATTTGTCCAGAGAAAACAATAAAAAATAATATGGTACAAACAAAATATGTGAGTGCTTGTATGTAGAAAAGAGAGGTGTTGGATAGGACCGCTTTTTACCGAATTTGAGTTTTCACACAAGAAGGTGAAGAATATTCAATTGTGGAAGATGCTGAAGCACAGGAAACAAAGAACAAAACAACTTCAACTGCAAAACGAAAAACCGGTGTCGTAGCTAAGATGGAGAGAATGTTGGAGAATAATAAGGAATGCGGCTGCTGAAAGGTAACAGGCTCACAGTCTCTTGAACGCATTTCTTGCCTTTCACTCACCCAGCATTCCTGTGCACCACTACCCTGGGCCCAGCACTTTCCTGGGTGCTGGGGATGGCGCAGCGGACAAGACAAGGTCACTGCTCTCCTGGTGCGTACATGCTTTGGGGAGGGACAGGGAGGGGAAGCAGCAGTAAAAGATGAAGACGTAAAACGTGTGGGTACGTACATGTGTTGTGTGTGTGTGCCGGAAGGCGGCAGGGAGGAGCTGAAGAGGGTAAGAGGTGGGGAGAGGCAGCAGGGTTTGCAGAGAAGTCTGCTCTGATAAAACGAGAGGTATTTCAGTAGAGAACCAAAGTAGTGGGAAGCCATGCACGGAAAGGATTCCAGGTGAGGCCTCAGAGCAGACGCAACGAGGGGAGAGGAGGAGGAGACACGGGGCAGGGGCCACTCTCTCAGAGCCTTCCAGGGCAATGTGGGGCTCTGGCTCTCACTGAGTGGCGTGGAGAGCAACTGGAGGTTTAGGCAGGACCTCGGGAATAAATCTCGTACAAATGAAAGATTTTCTAGGGCCTCGGCTGACAGTGAATACACATTTATGGTATTTTAAAGAATTGCAACATGTCTCGTGGGTTATTTCCTTACTACAATGTAAGTTCCATGAAACCAGGGACCCGCTCTGTCTTGTTCACCACTGGATACCTGGAACCTAAAAGAGAACGTGGAATCCAGGAAGCACTCTAGGAATGTCTGCTGAGTGAACAAGGGGATGAAGGAACACATGAACAGCGCCTCTGGAGCTACCCACTTAGCTCAAGGAGGCAGAATCCCTTTCTTAAGCCACGGTGACTCAGACGGGCTGATCTACTCCCTCTCCATCCTCGGTGTGGACGTCGACCGCCCCCTGAGCACCCTAAGTACTCAGGCTTTGCTCCATGCACTATGGAATGAAACTGCTGACTTTCTTCATAGTTTGGCAATAAATTTATTTCTCTGGGAATCTGATAAGCAGAGTTGTTTTAATAATTTTAAAAGAGGAGGAAAGTAACTGTATAATTTTTATGAAGTTGTCATAGGCTGCCACAAAACTTAAGTAGGAGTTATTTTTAAGCTATTTTAAACGGCTGTGGGAGGAAGGGTTGGATTTGTGTCCTGGGAAGTACTTTTACTCCCCAAGGCTTCGACTAGCTGTCCACCAGGGGAAAGGGCACTATAAAAAAACAGTTTGGACTGATCCTGGCTGAAGAAACATGGTACAAAATGAGCTTCCTGGCTTCCCTCTGAGTGCAGTGTAAGAATACAAAACTGAACCATCCCCTGACAAAGTCACGGAATCCGTTCATGCATACTTCACAGCTTGTCCTGTTAAGAATGGAAAAGCCAGGAATAAAAGCTTTAGCTAAGGATGAGAAACTATATGTACATCTGTCCTGTGAAAACAAGCCTTCCAGATACTGACTGCAGAGGTGCCAACAGTGGTCACGAAACCCGTCAGTTAACAAAGTGAGTTAAACTGGGAAATACTGGAGTTTATTAATGAAAAAAGAATGTGGCTATACATAGGATGCTACAGTTTCATGTCTTTATCATTCCTCACAAGCTTTCAAATACTTCTAGACGTGTAATGCCTCAACTGCATTCTTTAGGGAAGCTGCAATTGCCACACAAACATTACAGCGTCGTTTTCTTCAACTAAATAGTCAAAACGTGTTTCCCAGTTTCTCCTCCGCACTTCCACTTCAAAAAAGACTCTCCTCTGGAATCCAGGAAGACACTGCTGAGGCAAGCCACTGCGGACACTTTCTGTCTAAAACTCAATGTCTTTCCCAAAACCTATGGGTTTGCTGAGATAAATGTTTTTATTAAGAAAACTAGGCTCTCAAGTGTGGGTGTGAATGAGGGATGGGTCACAGGAATGCACTCTCTGTAGAGTGCCTTCAGAGAAAAAATACTTTAACCTATTGTGTGGGGCAGGGGAGCTGGTGAATGTGTAGGCCAAATAAAATATTTGGATTAAGAAAGTTCTTTTTACTCTCAAATTTCCAGAAACTCTTTCAGCATAGAAAGCTGTGGTCACCTTGCTTGGCAGTGATGATGATAAAACTTCTAAAATGTATGAAACGCCATTGCATTAAATGCTTTAACTGTATTCTCCCATTTAGTCCTCCTAATGAGTTATAGATGAGGAATGAAGAGCTCGAGTGACTCGTTCTAGATTCCAAACCGATCTAGGATAATCAAGACTGCCTGCTACCAGCATAAGGATGAAACAGAGATCAATGGAATAGAACTGAGAGTCTGGAAAGAAATCCACGCATCCACATAAATTGATTTTAGACAAAGGTACCACGATCATTCGGGGGGAAAGAATGGTCCTTTCAATAACTGGTGCTGGGACAACTGGATACCCACCTATAAAGGAATGAATTTGGACCCCCACTTCACACCATACACAGAATTAATTCAAAGTGGTCAAACGCCTAAATATAAGAGCTGAAATATAAAACTCTTAAAAGAAAACACAGGTACTTCATGAACTTGGGTTAGACAATGGTTTCTTAGACATGACGCCTAAAGCACAAATAAGCAAAGAAAAAAATTAATCGAACTGCATCAAAATTTAAAACTTTGGTGCTTCAAAAGATGCCACCAGGAAACTGAAAAGGATACACAGAACAGAAGAAAACATTTGTAAATCAAATCATGATAAGGGACTTGTACCCAGAATACATAAAGCACCCTTGCAACCCAAAAATAAAAAGACAAATGACTCAATAAAAATGAGCAAATGATTTGAAAAGTCTCTTCTCCAAAGAAGAAATACAAATGACCATGAAGCACATGAAAAGACGCTCAACAGCATCAGTTATTAGGGACATACAAATCAAAGCCACGGTGAGCTCACACTTCACACCCACTGAGATGGCTAAAATAGAAATCTAGACAGAAAACAACAAGTGCTGGTGAGGGTATGGAGGGCGCAGAGCCACCAGACCCTGGAGGACAGTGTGGCAGCACCTCAAAATGTTAGACACAGAGTTACCCCACGACCCAGCAATTCCACTGCTACGTGGAATACGCCCAAGAGAGACCTGCATACACATGTTCACAGCAGCTTCACGAGAGCCAGAAACGGGAAATAACCCACAACTGACAAATCGATTTTAAAATGCAGTGCATCCACAGAATGCAACATTATTCAGCAATGAAAAGGAATGAAGTACCTGTCCGTGCTGGGTGAAAGAAAGCAAGCCACAAAAGGCCACACACGTACGACTCCATTAAATGAAACGTCCAGGTTAGGCAAATCCATAAAGACAAAGTGGGTCAGCAGTCGCCGGGGGCTGGGAGTCCGGGGAAGGGGGAGTGTCTGCTATGGGCACGGGGTTTCTTTCTGGAGTGACGGAAATGTTCTGGGAATTCGAGGGTGGGGATGGTTACAAAACTCTGTGAATATTCAAAGAGACGTGAAATGGCACATTTTTAAGGGGCTGAATTTTACTGTATGTGAATCATGTCTCATAAGGCACTATCAAATCCATATGCACATACACGAAAATCACCAACTATTAAAATGAAAAAAAGATATAAGTAGATAATCCAGAAAAGTAACAAAGTAAACATAATTAAACTTTTTTCAACCTCACTAGTAAACAACCACAACAAAAATGCAATGAAAGAATGAAGTGCTATTCTACCCTTTAAATTGGCAAATGCACTCTAGACTCTGTTTCCTGAAAATATAAACCGATACAACCTTTTTGGACAGCCATTTGGTAACATATATCAACCATAAAAACATACCTCTTTTCTGACATAGTAATTCCATCTAGAACTCTATCCTTACCGAGTAATAATAAAAACAAGGTGCTGATCATAACATCATTTGTAACAAGCTGGGGAAACGGCTAACGTGATAATAACACTTCCATGGCATAAAGACCACAAAGGCTTCTAAAAGACCACAATATGGTAAGTAAGAGGAAGCATCCTACAAAATTGACCTGGGTGACCTTAATTTCTGAACAAACAAACACAAAGTTTGTGTATTCATGCAAAGACAAAAGTGCCAGAAGGAAATATGCAAATTTTAACAGTGGCTAATTTTTCTAATTCTGTATTACTTTTATGATTTTGAAAATATTTTTAAGTGAAGATAAGCGATAACACTTAGTGCTGATGGTGTAATAAAGGTGAGTGACACGAAGAAGGGCAATCTTCTTATGACTATCGATCTCTCCATCACAGAGAGAACTTGCAAATGAGATGACTATTTTCAAATAAGGGATATGGAATTTTGTAAATTACAAATTGGTGAGCTTGACAGGACTGCCAGGCGAGAATCCAAAGCAGGGCCTTTAGAGGACCTCTGTATGAACCTGAAAAAGCAAAGCACCATGGAGCAGGAATGCCACGGAGTCACTGGCATCACTTTAGGCTGCCTCATTTCCTCCTGCGATGAGCTATTTGGAGAGGTGATAAGCGGCGAGTTTATCAAATGGTAGCTGGCACCGAACAGACAACTAGTAAAGCTGCTAGAGGAGTGGGATCCTGAGAGATGGGGGGCCAGCGGCCCAATCACTAAGACATCTCGGCAGCCTAACCCCGCTTCTTTCCTGCACGAGATCGTGGGTGGTAATGGACAGCACCCCACAGAGAGGAATAATAAACAGATGTGTGTCAGAATCCAGAATGAGAAGAAGAGAGTAAGGCACACACTCAATCCAAGGAGATAAGGGCCAACAGAGATAAGTGTAAGGTACCATCATTCAAGGACAAGACGTGGGAGGCCATTTCCTGGCTCAGTGTATGGGACCACTTAGGGTTTGGGCCCCAGTAAGCTCACCCTGAGGCCCCAGACTGCACGCTACACATAAAAACCAGGTGGTTACGGCACTCTGCTCTCTCCCAATTCAACCATACGGAAAGTAAGTGATAAGTACCGGTAACTCAATGAGTAAAGTAGCCAGGACGGTAAAGGGACTCAAAGCAGCCACTGACCCGCTGCCAGAAGGCGGGAAGAAAGGGAGACGGCAGCAGGCGCCAAATACTTGCAGGGATGTTTCCTAGAAGGAGGACAGGTGTACTGGGCAATACCCCAGAGGACAGAGCCAGGCCCAGGACTGAAAACCTCGGTGAGATCTTGACTGCATACAGGGACAGCTTAACGGCTCGAGCTACGCATGGCCGTGTGGACGGCCCGGGGTGACAGCGAGGTCTGTGCCTCAGAGGGACGGTGCTCAGGCTACCTGACCGAGCACGTGCTCGGAGGAGAGTCAAGGGGTCCAGTGCCGTCTCTCCCCAGGGGCCTGAAACGCCTTCTGGCCTCCCGAGACAAGCGCAGACACCTCGGCTCCTTCAAGAGACAGACTTTTCTCTTTCAAACAGCCGTAGCTGTGAGGAAGAGCTTGTCTTCATATAGCCAAAGATCTCCGCAGGTTCTAACCTTTATTCCACTCTCCGGGACCACAAAGCTTTGGTCTAAACTGGGGGCCAAATGAGAATTGTGTAGTAAGACCTGGTACGAGACTTTTCTACCTTGACTCCGTCTACTCTGGGGACTACACAATGAGAAAATTGTTCCAGCGCTTTTCACAGGAACACAAAGCCCCAACACCTAAGAGAGGGGACAGGTTAGCAAACTAGAGTCAGGTGGATAATACGTACTAATCCTTAAAATAGCAAGCAGGAGCTTCTGAATATAAAATAACACTGGACAAATAAAAGGTACAATTAAAGAGAACAAGTATACTGTTTAATATGTAAAAAGACCATATTTGCACAAATTAGAAGTGAATTCAGAGTGCTATAATTGGAGTTTTATCATCCTTGGGTATTTTTCTAAGAAGTTGTTTAAATGTATAATAAAAATCTATATTCCCCTTTGATGTAAACCTATCCATTCACACCTTTCAAATAATGATCTCCAAACTGCATAGTCTTTATTATAAATCATTCCAGTTTGTTGGAGGTATATGAAGAAGAAGGATTTGGTTGGTAAAATACAAAATAAAATCACAAGTTCCTCAAAAAGTTAAACATAGTCACTGTATGACCAAGCAATTCTACACCTAACTATATGACCAAGAAAAATGAAAACCTGTGCACACAAAGTCTATACTGGAATGCTCATAGCAGGATTATTCAAACAGCCAAAGGGTAGAAACAACCCGAGTGTCCATCATCTGAAGAGACAAAATGTGGTAGATCCACACAGGGGAGGAAGATTCAGCCCTAAAAAGGAACGAAGTCCCACCACTTACTGCACTATGGACGACCTTGAAAACACGATGCTGAGGGAGAAACCAGACACAAGGTGCACATATTGCATGGCTCCACTTAGGATAAATGTCCAGAATAGGAAAACCCCTAGAGACAAAAAGTAGACTGTAGTTGCCGGGTGTCAGGTGCAGGGTTTCTTTCCGTGGTAATGACAGTGCTCTGGAATCAGAGTGATAATGGTGACCAAACTGAAAACCACCAACTTGTACACTTTAAAGTGGTTAAAATGGTGAATTTTACATCGTGTGAATTTTATCTCCATAAAAATATAAAACCACTCTCTACATGCATATATTACATATGACACACTGACATCCACAAGTACGGAACATTAATACTATTAAAACGGTCACCGTTTGTGCCCGGCTGTGGGTACAATGCACCTGAGGTCTGGATTGCTAAAGCAAATTCTAAAAACTGACGTGCTGAAATCAAGAGTTATTCATTCTTCCATTACTCCACTATTAATTTACTCCCTGCAGGCTTGGTGCTGGGAAAACGGGGGAACAAGATGGGCTCCCTCCCCCCACGGGGCTTCCAGTCTAGCAAGGGAGCTTGACATTAAACTGACTTAGAAAAAAATAATAAATAGGAATAGAAATAGATATAAAACGTGTCAGGGAGCAGAAGGGGAAATACAGAGTTCCATGATAGAACATAAGACCTGATTTAGGTGGGGGAGTTGGGCAGCAGCCTCGCGGAGCGAATTATGTTTACTAGAAACTAGGAAGATGAGCGATTTAGCAATGGGAAGAGTGAGGATAAAGGTGGAGCAGTCCCGGGGCAGAAAGAACTCGGCACCTCTGAGAAGCCCGTGAAGCAGGCTGTGGTAGCAAGGGGACCACTGCAGAATGCAGCTGGAGGTGCAGGGCCAGCCCACCCAGGGCTCAGGCCTCGTGGGGATTCTCACCTGACATCCTGGAAACTACAGGAAGCCGCCCAAGGATGGGAGCAGAGAAGTGACATGCATCATAAAACCATCGCCCAGGCTCCTCTGTGGGAACGCATTAGAGAAAGAGGAAACTGGGAAGCTATTTTAGACAATGTCTAGGACTAACGTGGTAGGGTGGAAAGGAAAAGAAAACACTCTCAAGGTTATCACATATTCTATTTTATGACACAAATTTGCACACATGGGGAAAATGCCTGCCAGAAAGACCAAGCATAAGAATTCGACATTACTGAGCCAGGATCCTAAATTCCTCAGCATCAGTCCAGTGCCATGCTAAATCCTACACACACGTCAAGCTATTTCTAGGGGTCCTGAAGCCTTTCCTTATAAGTTAGGAGCACTTGAACCTAAATTTTCCCAAAGCTTCAAACAGAACAATTTTATACCAGCAAAGTTTCAAAATGGTAAAGGAAGCCAGACAACGAAGTAGGAACCAAAGTTCACTGAGGTGAGCGCAGGTGTGAGCTCAGGTGACACACGGTGTCCTCACCCTGACCCAACCGCAAAGGATCTTGGTCTTGGAACGTCTTGTTTTTCCTACAGAGGAACCATTCCAGGTGAGAAGCACGCTGCTCAGCGTATGTTCTGTTGAAGGCTTCGGTTAAACACACGCACACACACGAAATACGTGCAAACCACTGCAGGCGGCTCACGTCCATCTGTGCCCTGAAACCGCACCCCAGCGACCAAAGCAGAACGTGCAGGCTGTGACGGATATTGCACACTTTGTAAAGAACAAACGAGGGAGCTTTCATTGTACTACAACGCACACACTTCTCTTCCTCTCAAAATGAAACCCTGAAGGTAAATGCTGCTTCCAACCCATATGTCTGAGATGCAAGGACACGGACCTCGTCGGGTCCCACAGAGCATAACGCCAGTACACAGTATAGGTGAGTACGACCATCAACATTTACGCATGTTACACACGTGGCGTGTAAGTAATCTTGTTCTTTTCACTTATACTGTGAAGATCAATTCATACTTAAAAATGAAAAATAAAAGGAGGATGTTGTTTAACCTCAAGGGATCATTTCTGTCTTATCACCGTGATAGTTTTAAACTTCTCTGAGGCTGGCATTTTCATCATGGAATTCCACATTTACACACCTGTGTGACGGCTCTCCCCAGCGCTCCTGGCCTCCGAGCCTCCTTCCAGGACCCAGCTCTTGGGAAGACGTCCTCGCCCACGCGCACAGCCCCGCACCCTCCGCTCTCCTCCCCACCTGCTCACCTTACCTCGCTATAGTCCCAGGACAGATTTACTACTGCCCTGCCTTCCAGACTGATTCCTCGACAGGAAGACCAATTCTTACACTCGTCTTGGGGCTCCCAAGGCAAGACAGGGTCTGACATGTGCAAAGTTCTCAAATACATGCGGAATGGACTGAACCCTGGGCCCCCGACACCTCAGACACTTCTCCCCTTCTCCCCGTTCCCAGGTTGAAGGCAATTTCCCGCTGAACATGCTGCTGTGCTCAGAGGGCGTCTGTGAAGCCAATTACAAGACCAAGTGAGGATCTCGCTGGCTGCTAAGCTCTGCACACACGGCTTCGCACAGGAGGGGTGGGAAGCAACACTAGAAAAGGGTTTTCCTCCCAAAAGTCAAGCTCTGTAAGGAAATGGCATGCGGTGACATGTCACCCTATGTTCTCGCTGTTTGTGTTCATATCAGGCATTTTATGCACAGGGTCCCCTTCATCATGAAAGAAAAAGGATGCCCTGGGCAAGGGCAGCGGGAGGCTGAGTTACGTTCCTCATTCTGGAATAAAGTATTTAGTACCACTTCAACCCCGAAAGCTTCCAGCCACCTAGCCTGTGGTTTGGGGCACTCTGTTCTAAGTTCACGATTTCCCGACTGTGCAGCAACAATTTAATTCCATAGTGAAAAATCAATACACTTTAAATGCGCTGTTGGAACGGACTTTCTCCAGCAAACAACGATTTATTCTTCCACTTTTAACAGCTGCTTTTACAATTCCAGAATTTAGGAAGAAATTTTTCCTGCTGGACATCAGGCAAAGCAACGATGCGAAATGAGCGGGTTTCCTGGCACGGGGTAGGTGGGTCGGGGGCCTAGACTTTGAACCCGAGATCATCCTGGAAATGCAGGGAGCGGCGGCGCCAGCCGTAAGATATCGCCAAAGGGCTTTTAAAACAGCTTCCACTGGTTCAGGGTTTCATCAGCCAGAACGCCGAGCGCCTTTTGCGTTCTCGCTGCATCACCAGTACAGCCGTGAGCGCAGGGGCTCGCTGCGCGCTCCGCGTTTCCTGCGGGAACTGGAGGGACAGGGGCCACCGTTCCCGGGTGGCAAAAGCCGCTGTTGTTGAAGATGCACCACTGGGGAAAGCTGCACCCTTCTCCCCAAGGAACAGAACAGAATGGAAAGGCAAGAGCGGGGAGAGCCCGATACCGTGCTTAACCCGCAACGCATCTGGCGGTCGGCTCGGCGCCCAGCGCCTGGCCTGACGGTGGGAAGGGCAAGGCCGAGCTCAGGCTCCCAGGTGCAAGAGGCTTAACCCTTCCGCACACAACGCCTTTTCCTTTCCAAGTGCTCAGAGCAGCCAAGGGCAGAGAAAAACAAGCC